>WBNM01010464.1:52256-62691 GCA_013399055.1 Ramphastos sulfuratus | reverse complement strand
GGCACAGGCTGCCCAGGGGGGCTGTGGATGCTCCCTCCCTGGAGGTGTTCAAGGCCAGGCTGGATGAGGTCTTGAGCAAGCTGTGCTGGTGGAGGTGTCCCTGCCCATGGCAGAGGTTTGGAACTGGATGAGCTTTGAGGTCCCCTCCAACCTTAGAGCTTTCTATGACTCTATGAATCCATCACCTTGAAGAGCAAACTTCTTCCACTCTGTGTTGTCCTGTGAGCTAATTCTCAGGTGCTGGGGAGGTTGGTGACACAAGCGTGGATGCATTCCCTTGGGAATGAAGGCTCCAGCTGAGCAAGCTGCCTTTGCTGGAAGCACAGGGCTGTGAGCTTGAGGCCAAGGGCAGTGCTGAAGCTGAGCCTATGCTTACTGGCTCAGTTGGAGCAAATCTCCATCATTTTACCACCTCCTGCCACCTTCCAAGCAATAAGTACAAGTTCCAGGTCAGAGGTGAGAGGCTGCTCTGCACCTCAAGCTCTCTGCTGATGGCAAGGTGCAGCTCCTCCCCACAATGACCCTGGGAGCCCAACAAAGGCTTAGCTCTGGCTAGAAGACTTCAGGCTTCATGGCAGCAGAGGTAGAAAGCACAGCAGTGCAAGCACACACAGCAGCTCTGTGTCTGCACTCAGAGGGATGTCATAAAAGCAGAGCCACAGAGGGAATGTTCAACAACAGGTACCAGGCAGCCAGCCTCCCAACAGGCTGATTTTGCAGGGCTTCTCTGTACTGAAGTTGCCAAAGTGCCCTCAGACAGAGCTTTACAGGGTTAAAAGGGAGAGAGATAATTGGTGAGTGATCAAAGATTCCTGCTTGGTAATTTACAATCGTTTTGGGGCAGGGTCCCTGTGGAGTGGGAAAGCAGACATCAGTAGGATGCTAAATGATGAAAAGCTCCTATGGAGGCAGTTCTGCCTTCACCCAAACCCCCTGTGGAAAGGCAGCAATCTCCTGGGACAGTCTCCTGCTTCCCCTGGAGGAGCCCTGGGGTCAGAGCTCTGCATCCTTCCTGTGCTGCACAAGGAGACAGTGGCAAGGATTTGCCTCTCCCTCCCTGCTCCCTGCCAGCCATTTTGTCTCTTTCCCATGCCTGTGTTTTAAAGCCTCTCTCTTTGCCAGCAGCAGGTGATTGATTTCAACAGTGGCAGTGGCAGGACTAAACTACTCACCTGCAGAAGCCTCGACAGGGACCAGCAGCAGCAGCAGCAGAGTCCTCCCAGCCCAGCAGACGTGGCCAGCAGGAGCAGGGCAGAGCTCCTGGGAAGAAGGATTTGATGGATCTCAGGGAAATAACCACTGAGACACAGCAGTGTCCATGGACAGGGCAGCATTAGGCCACAGCTCTAAGAATCAGGAGGGGAGGGGAGGGGAGGCTGCTGAGGAGCTGGTGCATGGCAAGGTTCAGAGTGGGCTCTGGGCTCTTCTGCATGTCTGACCCCTTATGACAGACGTCTTCAGAGCTTTACCTGTGAGCCTTGCTCAGAGCAGTGGAGCAAAGGCATCAGACTCCTGACTGATCCCTGCTCACTGCCTGGGCTCCAGGAAGCCTGTGTCGAACAAGAGCCCAGTTAAGTGCTTCTGCCAGATGCCAGTTCCCAGCCCGCAGGGAAGTGTCACTCCCCCAGAGTCACCACCAAGTGCCCTGCCCATGGGCAGCGACCTGAGCAGAGCCAGAAGCACTGCCCAGCAGCTCCCTGCCAGGTGAGGCTCTTCCCTCTATGGCCAGGCCCTGCTGGAGGTGGATGTCTCACACTCACTCTGCTGCATTTCCCTAACTGTTCTGGGGCTCCTCCATAACATTAAGAATCAAAAGGAAATGTTTCCTATCCCAATGACATTGTGAAGAATCAAAAGGAAATGTTTCCTATCCTAATGATAATATTGAGAATCAAAAGGAAATGTTTCCTATCCTAATGACAACATGAAGAATTAAGAGGAAATGTTTCCTATCCTAGTGATAATATGAAGAATTCAGAGGAAGTGTTTCCCAGCAGTGGAAGGTTTGCTGTGCTACTCATTGCACCTGCAGTGCTGCTCATTGCACCTGCAGTGCTGCTCATTGCAACTGCAGTGCTGCTCATTCCAACTGCAGTGCTGCTCATTGCAACTGCAGTGCTGCTCATTGCTACTGCAGTGCTGCTCATTACAACTGCAGTGCTGCTCATTGCAACTGCAGTGCTGCTCATTCCAACTGCAGTGCTGCTCATTGCAACTGCAGTGCTGCTCATTCCAACTGCTTTAATAACTTCAGATCAGGGTTATTTGGTGTTTGGGGTTTTTTTTTGTTTGTTTGTTTTGTGGTTTGTTTGGGTTTTTTTCTCCCACCTCCTCCAGATTTGAAAGCTCAATTAATTGTGAGCCACAGTCCTGTCTGTCATCCCAAGCAGCTGTGAGACAATGGTTAAGCTTTGGTATCCTCTGCTGCCTCGTGGTGAAGTGTGCTGTCCTAAATAATTAGCCTCCAAAAAAAGGGATCCCCTTAACCCTTCTCTAGCAGTGGTTAGTGAGCTTGGTTTTACTTCATTAAGCTCCTGACAGCTCAATGTGCTCACAGCTGTTCCTGTTTGCTACTTTGGTTCCAGGAACACGAATCGCTTCAAGGACTGGCAACAGATTCATCCAGGCTCGTGATGCAGATCAGGATCCATCTGTTTACTAATCAAAAGCCATATTTCAATCACAGCAGACCAGTGGTGCCAGCAGTCCTGGATCTCAGACCTCCTCCCTGCCCTAAAGATGAGGCTTTGCCTCTGAGCTGCCTTTGCTCAGACTGGGCACTCCCAGTGCAAGCAGGTCGAGAGCCAAGCCCTGGCACAGAGGATTGCATCAAGTTACCTCTGCTGGTTTGAGGCTAATTGGAATATTTTAATGAGAAAAATATTGTGCTAAGCTGTGAACATAAAGCTTCATTCCTTAACTTCCAGCTGGCTGAGTCTAGTCTGGGTGATTTTATTGTGTGTGGGGGGCAGGGAACTCCCAAACCAGCACAGGATCTGAAGGGGGCTACAGGAAAGCTGGGGAGGGACTTTTTAGGCTGTCAGGTAGGGATAGGACTGGGGGGAATGGAACAAAGCTGGAAATGAGGAGATTCGGACTGGAGGTTAGGAAGAAGTTGTTGAGCATGAGGGTGGTGAGAGCCTGGCAGGGCTTGCCCAGGGAGGTGGTGGAAGCCTGATCCCTGGAGGTGTTTAAGGCCAGGCTGGATGAGGCTGTGGGCAGCCTGATCTAGTGTGAGGTGTCCCTGGGCATGGCAGGGTGGGTGGAGCTGGATGCTCCTTGTGGTCCCTTCCAATTCTGTGGTTCTGTGATTCTATGCTCAGTCTGCTTGCACTGGACCAGGCCATCAGGGCATTTTGGACCTCCAGGCTTAACTTGGAAATTTGGGGTTTTTTGTTGTTTTTTTTTTTTTTAATTCCAGGGAAAGCCTTGGTCTGATAAATTATCCCACAGTGTCCATCATGCATAGACACATGGAATAGCTCAGGCTGGAAGGGGCCTCAGAGCTCATCTACTCCAATCTTAGCAGCCTTGGGCAGGGACATCTCTCAGCCAGACTCAGCTGCTCAGGGGCTCATCCAACCTGGCCTTGAACACCCCCAGGCAGGAGGCAGCCACAGCCTCCCTGGGCAGCCTGTGCCAGACTCTCACCACCCTCCTACTGAAGAACTTCTTCCTCAGCTGCAGTCTAACCCTGCTCTGCCTCAGCTCCAAACCATTCCCCCTTGGCCTGTCTCAGACACTCTTATGAGGAGTTCCTCTGCAACCATGACCTCAGCTCTGTGCTCTCCTCCCACTCGTGGTTGTCTCTGCTTCGCCCCTGGGATGCAACCAAAACTTTCATCCCCTACGTGTGGCTGTGCAGGCTGCAGCTCCTCCACATGCTGCCTTCTGTGGAGGTCTCCTTCCCTGACCAGGAGGAGCTGGAAGTCAGAGTCCTCGTGAACAAGCAGACTCTTGCCTGCAGGTCACACACTGTGCTCTGGGAGCTGGCAGCTCTGCAGTGAGGAAGGCAGGAGCAGAAAATGTTCTGGAAGGACTGAACCCTGTCCCTGGCAGCTTTCCTCCTCACTCATGTGATGCAATTCTCTGTGCTCCCAGCAAAGCTCCAGGCCCTGCACTCTCACAGATGTACTCCCATGGTCAGAGAACCAACAGCAAGGGGAAGAAATCAGCAGCTGCAGGATGCTGAGCTGGGAGGTCTGAGCCAGTCTGTGTCCAGTTTCTATGACCTCAGGCACTTCTAATATGGTTATGGATTGCATCAGGAGAAGAGCAGAGTGTGAGAGGTGTGAGGAGTTCAGATCATGAACCTGCTGAGTGTGGGACAGGAAAAGGTCCTCCTCAAGGCAGTGTAGAGCTCTGTAGCTGTACTGAACTGCTGCACTGATGGCACCAATGAAATCTTGACCCCGTGGAAGCCCACCCGGCTTTGGCACCCCTTAGAGACTCCTCCTGGCCTTTCCCTTGAGCCAGGATGAGTCAGTAGGGCTCCAGTTTGCTCACAGCTGAAAGGAAAAGCCTGAGGGATGCAAGGAGATGGTTAACCTGTGCCCACTGCATTACAGCTTCAAAACAAATGCAGCTCATTTGCTCAGAGGTGACAGATTAATAAATTGTTCCACCTCATTATCCCTGGGTTGCTGCCAGCGGCACTCGGAGGGAGCCTGGCAAATGGCAGAGGGCAGAGGGCAGTGCTCCCTTCTCAGAAACAAGATTACAAACCTAACACAAATGGAAATGATTCCAGGGATTTATCAGAAGGCAGCAGGAATCCCAGCTCGGGCTCAAGCAAGACTGATCTCTGTCAAACGGCACAGGAAGAGGCTGTGGGGACTGATGCCACCGTGCCACGCACTCAACGAGTGCCACCCCCGGCCAGGCTGTGTAGCCAGATGGCTCTGCCTGCTGAGGCAGCTCTGTGCCCTGCAGCAGATGGGGTAGTGCTGGTGGTGAAGGTGCCACAGCTGGGCTGCTCCAGGGCTACCAGCAAGGTCAGCAGGGGTTCTCCTAATCCCTTTCCAGCAGCAAGATAAAACAGCAGCGGGCACGAGCAGCAGACCAGGGGCAGTCCTGAGCCATGCTGAAGACTCTCTCAAGCTGAGCTTTAAAACACCTCATGTCAAAGGGTTAAACTTGTGCACCTGCTGCTGCCCCCAGGCACCTTCAAGCCTGTAGGCTCCTATTTGCAAGCTTTTATCAAGGCTGCAAAAGCAAAAGGAGTGTTTAAAATGAGGAAACATTTGCCCGCAGGGGTTAAGGAAAAGGCGAAGAGGGTGAAAGCTGTGATGAAATTGCAAGATCTGGGAGCTAGGAAATCCAGCTTCTAACACAAAAAGATTAAGCCAGCTACAAACATGCTGAGGTTTACATATTGATTAGTCTTGGCAGAGAAGCTCATCAAGCCAGAAGGTAAGAGGCAGGAAGGTTGAGGCTCAAAAGAGTGACTCTGTGGTGCCAGTGATGCATTCTCTGTGCAGGCAATGTGTAAGCTTTAATGCACAAGGTGTGGAGTGGAGCAGGGCAGAAGAAACTACAGCACTAAGCAAAACAGAGATTCTTGAAATTGCCTCTCCAGCTGTGGATAGAGGGTGAAGGGTTGCTGAAGTGGAGAGGTTGGAAATGCTGCTGCTGAAGGCAGCTGAGCACAAAGGCTGGAGCAGCATCACTGCAGCTGGAGCAGTGGTGGAACACAGGCTCTGATGCCAGCGTTAGCATGGAACTGGAAAGGCTTTTTGTTTTCAGAGTCACAAATAAAAACCATCCAAGCACCGAGGTCAACACTGCCTGGTGTCAGGCCTGATAAGCAGCACAAAATAACCTTTAACCAGCCAGAAGCATTCCCTTGCCAGGGGAAACTGCACTGCTGCAGCAGAGCCGGGGGCTGGGATGCTCTGGTGGGTATGGAACAGAATCGTTTTGGTTAGAAGAGTTAAAAAAGGTCACCAAGTGCAAGTGTTAGCCCAGCACTGGCACTAAACCACTCTAGCACCTGACAGAGAGCTGAGTGACAGGAGCTAACCCTAACTGAAGGGGGAGTGTGAAAGAAGAGAGTTTATTCACATCGGCGGTCACCGGGATGTGAATCCAGGCTGCCCAGCTCAGCTGTCACACACAGAGATGAGTGAGCTGGGGGCTGAGGAGCTCAGACAGGAGCTGAGACTGCAGCCTTGCCCTCCTGCCCAGGGCGAACGGGGGTCAGATGGCACTACGGAACCTGCTCCTCGCCCTGGGGGCATCTCCGCTTGTTGATCAGCGACCCATTAGCAGGTCCTGCTCTCGTTTTGCTGCCAGGAACCAGAGAAAGCAGGCGAAAGCCTCCTAAATAAAGATGTCATCTAGAAACAAACGCTGCTGTGTTTGGCAGCAAAGCCTTTGTCACCCAAACACCTGGCGCTGGGACTGCTGCTGCTCCTCTCCTCCTCTGCTGAACAGCTTCAGCAGGAAGAACTGCTCTGGAGGAAAAAAGAAGAGTGGGGAAAGGAATGCTCTAACCCCCAGCCCAGAGATTAATTCATGATGCCACTTGCACTGAAAAACTGCTTGGATTTCACCTCTCTTTATTCCCCCCCCAGAGCTCTGTAATTCTCCCCCTGCAGAGCAATGTTATTCCTGCTCTTCAATTACCTCTGAACCACTCGATCAGATCTGGCTATATATAAATGTGTGGACCCCTTGCTTCAGATTCCCTTACTCAGCTTTTGCTCAGTGGGGAGAAGAGCTGTGTGCCAAGGTCACAGCTGATTAATCTTGACCTGTGAACCTTGCAAGTGTAAAGTCTTAATGTAAATGTATTACTCCACGTAGTAAGGTTGAAATGTGCTCCCCAGCCCTGACAAATAATCAGCTGAATTTTTCTGACTTTCCTCTTTAGCTGCTAATTGAGCACTTAACTACCAGATCTCTTTAACTCTTTGGGTGCTCCTTGGGTCGATTAGGTGCCCACAGAAGGTGTGAAATAGTTTTGGCAAGGGGAACAGAGGTATTGCAGAAGAGGAGAATTTGCTCCCTGGACACTGTCATCATCACAAGTGCAATTAGACACTAAACGAGGTTGCCCGGGGAGGCTGTGGGGGGGTTTCCTTCCTTGGAGTTTTGGTTACATCCCAGGGGTGAAGCAGAGACAACCACGAGTGGGAGGAGAGCACAGAGCTGAAGCCACTCCAAGCTCTCCTGGAAGCCTTCTCCTCTCCAGGCTGCAGAGCCCCAACTCTCTCATCCTGTCCTCACAGCAGAGCTGCTGCAGCCCTCTCAGCATCTTGGTGGCCTCCTCTGGACTGGCTCCAACACCTCCATGTCCTTCCTGTGCTGGGGGCTCCAGAACTGCACACAGGACTGCAGGTGGGGTCTGAGGAGAGCAGAGCCAAGGGGCAGAATCCCCTCCCTTGCCCTGCTGCCCACACTGCTCTTGCTGCAGCCCAGCACACAGTTGCTGTCTGGGCTGCACTCACACTGCAGGCATGCTGCTGGAATTGCCACAGCACAGCAGTGAGGGGCCCTGGGCTTCCAGAGGGCAACAGAGAATGAGGGCACTGAAGAGGAGTGGCAGTGCCCCTGTGTATGGTGTGAACAAGAGGAGACAACATCAGTGCCCAGGTCAGTCTCACACAGCAGGTCTCTTGTCGCATGCACTTCACTGGCAGCCTCTTAGAAGAAAGTGACTTACACCACACAGTGGGACTGGCATCACCTGGCACTCTAAAGTGAAGCAGGAGACAGTGAGTCAAAACACATTTACCAGGTTGCTTCTGGCAGCTGGAACCAGGACTGGAAGCGTTTACAGTTGTGACAACGCAATTAGCTGCGCTCCTCAGACAGAGCGAAACCAGTGGCAGGAGGCAGCAGGCCAGCCTCACAGGGCTGTCCTCAGCAAGCAGGGGACCATATTTCCTGCAGATCTGAGCCCCAACACAACTGCAACCATAATGAATCTATTTTTGTCTTTAATCATTCATTCTGAAGCACTGACAGGCACATTAGGCGCTCCCGTCTAAAATTAGTTCTGTTCATGCTGCAAGCAACCATTTATTCCATCAAGCTGCTCCTGTGCTTCATATCAGAAGGCATCTTCTGGGAGATGTTAGCAATTTGGTCTGGGGTTCCTAGAACGCAGCAGTGCTGCCATAATTAATGTCCTAAAGCTCTCAGAACTGTAAAGTCATTAATGTTTCCCTGAACCTGCAGACTGCTCTGACAAGCAACCCCCAGGGCCATGCTCAGCCACCCCAGCAGTAAGGTAAAGGAGGGCTGCACAGGAGGGCCCAGGGAGTGGTGGTCAATGGAGCTCAATCCAGTTGGCAGCTGGGCACTGGTGGTGTTCCTCAGGGTGTCCCTCAGTTGGGACCACCTCTGTTTAACATCTTTGTTGACAAGGTACAGAGAGTGCCAGCAGTGAGTCTGCAGATGGCATCAAGTGAGGTGGCANTCAGCCTCCTCTTCCTCACACTGCCCATCCCCAGCTCCCTCAGTTGCTCCTTATGAGACTTATTCCCCAGGCCCTTCCCCATCTTTCTTGCCCTCCTCTGGACCCACTCCAGCACCTCCACATCTCTCTTGTCCTGCAGTGCCCAAAACTGAACACAACACTCGAGCTGTGGCCTCACACCAGAGCCAAGCCGAGCAAGAACAAACATGAGGGCAGCAAAGACTTGGCCACCGGCGAAGTGCTGCAAGTGGCACATGCCCAGTGCTGCCTGTAGCCCCCATCCTTTGCAGCCCCTCACCAGCTGCTCGCTTCTGGGGGCTGCCAGCGGCAGGCATCGCGGCGGTGGTGCGGTTGGGAGGTGCAGCCGCTGGATGTCACTGTCCCTCTGGATACAGGCACCCGAACGGCATCCGCCTGGCATCAGACAAGGAGAGGCTGGATGCCAGCCCATCGCACGGCGCTGATCTGCTCAGCCCTCGGCAGCCTTTGCTGCGGCCTCGCATTTAGAATCATAGAATGGGAAGGCTGGAAGGGACCTCAAAGTTCAGCCAGTTCCAACCCCCTGCCACAGGCAGGGACACCTCCTACTAGCACAGGTTGCTCAAGGTCTCATCCAACCTGGTTCTGAACACCTCCAGGGAGGTTGTGGAGCACAGATCTTTGATCACGTTGGGTGCTTCTGTGCTCCACAACCTCCCTGGGCAACCTGTGCCAGTGTCTCACCACCCTCAACCTGTGCCAGTGTCTCACCACCTTCACTCCAAACAACTTCCTCCTAACATCCAGTTTCAATCTCCCCTCTGCTACTTCAAACCCATTGCCCCTTGTCCTGACATTGCAAGACCTTGTCAATAGTCCCTCCCCAGCCTTCCTGGAGCCCCCTTCAGGAAGGTTACTCTAAGGTCTCCTGGAAGCCTTCTCCTCTCCAGGCTGCAGAGCCCCAACTCTCTCAGCCTGTCCTCACAGCAGAGCTGCTGCAGCCCTCTCAGCATCTTGGTGGCCTCCTCTGGACCTGCTCCAACACTTCCATGTCCTTCCTGTGCTGGGGGCTCCAGAACTGCACACAGGACTGCAGCTGGGGTCTGAGGAGAGCAGAGCAAAGGGGCACACACTGCCCACACTGCTCTTGCTGCAGCTCAGCACTCGGTTGCCGTCTGGGCTGCATGCACACTGCAGGCATGCACACACACACTGCAGGCATGCACACGCTGCAGGCATGTACATACTGCAGGTATGCACCCTCACTGTAAAGAACTTCCTCCTAACATCCATTTCTGTCGGCAGAAGCTCTAAGAAGCACCTGAGTTAAGACTTTTTCTCTCTTCTTTTCTCTCTTTTTTCTTTGGGCGATTCATTGATGCCTCTGACCGCAGCTCCTGTGCCCTCGCTCCGCTCCTCTCCTGGCAGCAAGTCCCTGCCCTGTGCTGCTTTCTGGGCACTCCCTCGGGGGGCTGCTGTGCCAGCGGCAGCTGCGGTGCCCCTCTCCGCAGCCCTGGCACGGCTCGCCTCGCTGTCTCCCTCCCATGGACAGCCGCACAAAGAGCTGCGGAGCTGCCTGGCTCTCTGCAGACAACAGAAGCCTTCAGACCTTCAATTCCGACTTTGATTCTGGCTGATCAAAGCGTGCCCAGAGTCACAGCTACACGGAACGTCCCAAGCCAGGAGCGCTGCTGAATGGGGAGAGGACAGAGAAGCCTTTATTCGTTATCTCCTAAAGTGTTCGAGTGTCCCAGCACAGAGAACTACGATAAGCCAAACATGTTCTCCTCCCTGGGGTTAAAGGCCAGCACAGCTCCTTCTCCAAAGGGTGAGAAAGGCTCTGCTGGCACCGTGGCTGTAGGGTGCTAGCACAACCTGCCAGAAGGATCAAACCACTGAGCCAGGTGCAAGGTGAGGGAGAATCTGAGCCAAGGATAATCAGATGAGAAGGGAAATCCAAGGGGGAAAAGGAAAGAGGAGAGGGAGAGGGAGAGGGAGAGGGAGAGGGAGAGGGAGAGGAGAGGAGAGGAG
>WBNM01010464.1:27988-52118 GCA_013399055.1 Ramphastos sulfuratus | reverse complement strand
GAGGGGAGGGGAGGGGAGGAGGGGAGGAGGAGAGGAGAGAAAATGCCAACAGTGCCAGCTGGCTGGTGTGGATGTGACTTTCCTAAAACTCCATTTGGGCAAGACCTCAGCTCCACGGCAAGGACAGGCAGTTGTGGGCAGTACCACCCAGCCCTGAAATGCCATCTGCTGACTCCTTCCCATGCAGGCCAGAGCTATCCTGCAGCCCGGCCTCAAAGGCAGGGCAGGAGCTCTGCTGCTGCCAGGTCACCTCTCAGCTCCAGTTGTGGTGGCACCAGGGGGTCCTGCATGGCCCTGCCATGTGCTCAGCTGTGAGTGGCCACTGGTGGCAGCTGAGTGCTGCTCCTGCTGCAGGGGAGATGGAGCATCAAGGAGATCTCTGGTGGCAGCTGAGTGCTGCTCCTGCTGCAGGGGAGATGGAGCATCAAGGAGATCTCTGGTGGCAGCTCCGAGGGGATCGACTTCATCTCGGCATCGCCAGGTGTGCACCAATGTAGTGCTGGCATCTGGCCTGAGAGGAGGGGCAGGACAAGGAGAGGCCTCATCACATCAGTGCATCAGGGCAGAAGAAAGGTGTTTGTAGGGAGCTGATGGAAAAGGATTACAGGTTTGTGATACAGTTATCCTGAAACAATTCTTTACAATAATCAGATTAGCTCTGGGCCAATCTCCACACAGGTGGGATCACTGCAAAGGACATTAAGGGCTTGTGGGCAGGCAAATGGCCTTGCTCTGCCACTAATGGGATCCCAAAGCTCAGCAGCTCCCCTGGTCCAGGCACAGCTGAGAGGGCAGCAAAGAGAGGGAAGGAAGTAGAAGTGATCCTGCCCCTCTGCTCCACACTGCTGAGACCCACCTGGAGTGCTGCATCCAGTGCTGGAGCCCCTGGGACAAGAGGGATGTGGAAGTGCTGGGAGGTGTCCAGAGAAGGGCCACAAGGATGAGCAGAGGGCTGGAGCTGCTCTGCTGTGAAGACAGACTGAGGGAGTTGAGGCTGTGCAGTCTGGAGAGGAGAAGGCTCCCAGGTGACCTTCTTGTGGCCTTGCAGGATCTGAAGGAGGCTACAAGAAAGCTGGGGAGGGACTTTTTAGGCTGTCAGGGAGTGAGAGGACTGGGGGGAAATGGAACAAAGCTGGAAATGGGGAGAGTCAGCCTGGATGTTAGGAAGAAGTTGTTGAGCATGAGGGTGGTGAGAGCCTGGCAGGGGTTGCCCAGGGAGGTGGTGGAAGCCTCATCCCTGGAGGTGGTTAAGGCCAGGCTGGATGAGGCTGTGGCCAGCCCGATCTGGTGTGAGGTGTCCCTGCCCATGGCAGGGGGGCTGGAACTGGCTGATCCTTGTGGTCTCTTCCAACCCTGACTGATTCTGTGATTCTCTAAGTTATTCCCCAGAACCCAAAGCACCCTGGGCTCACACTGCCACCACTGCTGCACTCACACGACTCAAGACCAGGCAGAGCAATCCGAGGTGTGCAGAAGCAAAGCATGGCCCTGGGACCTGGGGCTGCAATGGAAGCAGCACTGAGATTTTGCTGCCCTGAAACTTGAAAGAGAACCTGAGCAAGTGCCATCAGCACTGCCACCCAATGGTGCCCTTCTGCAGGCTGCACAGCAGCTTGGCAAGAGGAGATGTGGTCACACCAAGGTCCTAGGGCGTGGCTCTCCTCTTGGGTGCCCTCCAGCCAGAGCTCCAAAGGGTGCTGGTGCCACATGAAATGGCAGCTGGCCTGCAGGGACCTGTGCTGGGCATTCCCCAGACATGCTGAAGCCTTTTTAATGATGGCTACAAACCTAGAGAGAGATTTCTCTCACCTTGAAAAGTTGCAGTGACTTCTAATCTGGCAGTCCAGTGCCTGCACTGCTCCCCTCTAACTCCCTCCTGAGTGCTGCCTGCAGTTTGGGCTCCTCAGTTTCAGAGGGACAGAGACCTGCTGGAGAGAGTCCAAGGGAGGGCTGTGAGGATGCTGAGGGGACTGAGCACTACCTGGTGAGGAGAGGCTGAGGGACCTGGGGCTGCTCAGTCTGGAGAAGAGAAGACTGAGAGGGGATCTCACCAATATTTATAACTATCTGAGGGCTGGGGGTCAGGAAGAGGGGGACAGGCTCTGCTCACTGCTGCCTGGGATAGGACAAGGAGCAATGGATGGAAGCTGCAGCACAGGAGGTTCCAGCTCAACACAAGGGCAACTTCTTGCCTGGAAGGGTCCCAGAGCCCTGGCACAGGCTGCCCAGAGAGGCTGTGGAGTCTCCTTCTCTGGAGCCTTTCCAGGCCTGTCTGGATGTGTTCTGTGTGCCCTGAGCTGGATTGTCTGGTCCTGCTCTGGCAGGGGTTGGAGTGGATGATCTCTTTGGGTCCCTTCCAACCCCTCACATCCTCTGATCCTGTGATCCCAAAGCCAGTGCATAACAAAGACCCCACAGGGGAAGGCACAGGTGAACCAGTGGGGAAAAGAATAAAGCACAGCACAGACACAGCTCCCAGAATCAAAATCCCTCAGCCAGGAGCCTGTTTGCCCCATTAGAGGAATCTGAGTGTGCTCCACTCAAGCCTCCTCTTGCCAACCTTCAAGTCACTCAGGGCATCCTTGGGCATGCAGGAAGCTGTGGAAGCCTGAGCAGCAGTGAGCTTCAGGCCAGGACACTGAGACCATGGCAAATGCTCCCTTCTGCAAACATTTCCCCCACAGCAGAGCAAACAGATTTTAATATCAAATATTTTAGGGCAAGCCTTCACAAGGACTCTTGGCCACTGAGCTTAAGAGCAAAACTCACACTGGCTGCAGTGCAAACAAAAGGGAGTCCAAATCAGAAACTACCTGCACCAGGTTCAGCCTCAAAGGATGACAACTGGAGATGAGACCTGACCTATATATATATGCAGAAATTACCTAGTGACTGCTGGTGACTCTATTTTTGAATGGTTAACTACAGATTTCTCACAGCAACTTGATCACCAGAGATGAAAACTTCCACCAGGCAGCACCTTTTAATGCATTTCAGTTCGAGGCACTGAGAGCCACTAATCACTGCCAGGAGAAACTGGGTCAGAGGCATCCACACCTCCCCCAAAGTGCTCTCAAACCAGAGTTACCTGTGCAGAGATGGAAGTGAATGGAGCATCAGATGCTGATACAGAACCTTCTATCCTGCTCAGCAGAGAGGGCAAAGCCCAGAGAGTGTGGAGCCTGCTTTGGATGGTACCCACTCGAGGACAGCAGTAAAGCCACCAACCACAGGGCATAGCGGAGGTGATGCTGCCTTGGCAGGGGGGTGGCCTTGATGATCTCTGGAGGTCCCTTCCAACCTCTAAGGTTCTCTGAATTTTTTTTTTTTTTTTTCCTGCTCAGGCCACTCTCAGCCCTGTTCACTATAGATCCAACATCTAAATGAATAAGTCAAACCCCCACCCCTCTACAACTCCTAATGCACCAGGCAGAGACAAGGGACATTTGGTAGCTGGTCATTAACCCAACCACCTCCCTGAGCAACCTCTTCCACTGTTCCACCACCCCCAAGCTCTTTACCATGAGGGCAGTGGAACACTGGGACAGGTTGCCCAGGGAGGTGGTTGTGACCCCATCCTTGGAGATATTCAAGGCTCTGGACAAGCTGATCTAGGGGAGAAGCAGCATCATGAGGGTGCTGGGACACTGGGACAGGTTGCCCAGGGAGGTGATTGAGGCCTCATGCCTGGAGATGCTCAGGGTCAGGCTTGGCAAGGCTCTGAGCAACCTGACCTAGTGGAGGCTGTCCCTGCTGACTGCAGGGGGCTTGGACTAGATGAGCTTTGGAGGTCCCTTCCAACCCAGACCACTCTGTGATGAAGAGGTAGGAGATTCAATCAGGATGTGACCACACAGCCTGAGCTGTTACCTAGGGCTGCAAATAAGGCACAAATCAAAGTGAATAATTCCCCAGCAATATTTCCAAACTGCTTCATTATATTTCTGCCATATGCTCATATGTAAAGCCTTAAATGAAGGCAATTTCAGCCCAGCAGGCCTTTGGTGGGCAAGCTCCTCAGGAAGAGCAGGGCAGCAGGTACTAAATGCTGACTATTTATGCTGCCTGGCACTGCTGCAGCCCCAGATTTGCTCTAAGCAGTGTCTCTGCCTTCTGTATTTGAAGCAGCAACCTGCTAAGGCTCCATTTTCAAATGGTTTTTATCAATAATGCCTAAAGGTGGCATGCTCACTAAACAGCCTGGCTACAAACAATACCAGATAAGACATAAAAGACATTTGAGACTGCCCAGGCCCCAGCTCCAAATGCAACAGCAATAAATGCAAACTGCTTTGGGGTCTGTGGCTTGCAGCAGGCAGCAGCTTTTCCATCAGACTTTGCCTGATGCTTTGCCAGCTGCTCTCAGAAGAATGAGGGCTGGGATGAAGGGAAGGAGCTTGTCTAGAGGTTGCACTGTGGGAAGTGGGAATCACAGAATCAATCCTTTCAGTTGGAAAAGACGTCTAAGATGGAGGCCAAGCACTGCCCTAACACCCCCGTGGCCAGCAAGCCAGGGAATGATAGATGATGAATCATAGAACAGCTCAGGTTGGAAGGGACCTCAGAGATCATCTGCTCCAACCTCCCCACCATGGGCAGGGAAATCCAGACTGGAACCAAGGCCCAGCAAGACAACATTGCCACTGCCAGCAGCATCAGCTGCCTGCCACTGGGCACTTCAGCTGGGGAGCTGGGAACTGATCTAGTGTGAGGTGTCCCTGTCCATGGCTCCTTGTGGTCCCTTCCAGCCCTGTCTGATTCTGTGACTCTATGATTCTAAAATCCTGCTCTCCTCAGGCCTGTCTGGTGGTCTGCAAAGAGCCTTCCACCTTTGGGCTGGCAGCTAGGGCAAGACAAACATCCCTGCATGCAGCAAGCCTGCAGGCCAGCAGGGAGAGAATGGTTTATAGGAACTCAGCTATATATAGGCTGCAGGGCACAGCAGTTCCAGCCCCAGGCTCCACTGACTCATGGACAAGTTTGGGAAGGTGCTCCCAGGGCAGAGGCTTCTCCAGCATCTCAGAGCTGTTACTGCACTTCAATTAAGCACTTGGATGGAGAACAAGCATCAGGAGCCTGTGGGTCTACCAAGGCAGCTACAAACAGCAGCATTTAAAGCTCAGGTCCAGAGGCTGAGCACCAGCTTTGTCCCATCTGCTTCCCAGCAAACAGGGCTTGTTCAGGAGGCTGCACTGGAGGTGCAGGGCATCAGCACTCAGGTTCTCCAGTGCTTGATTTGGTGAAGCCATTTACAGCTCCCCTGTGCCAGATTGCTCAGGGGCATGACAGGAGTAGTTTTGCTCCTTAAAACCCCAACAGTTTTGGCTGCAGGAGTTAGTAACTGATCTCTCCCAGTCCTGAGCTGACTCAGAGCAGCCTTCTGACCTCCAGTTAGCCTCTCACCAGCTTCCATGGATGCAAAATGGAGCTAACACTGCTTAATTAGCCACTTTGCTAGCCAGGGTTAGGGCTGGGGCATTCTGACCATCTAAGGACTCTTTGTGATGAGCTCTGAAAAGAGGTGACTAAGAAGGGGAGTTGAGGAGTCAAGGAGTAAAGGGGATAGCTGAGGGGAGGGCTGCTGGTGCCCAGAGGCTTGTGCAGCAAATGCAGGTGCAGGAGCAGTGTCAGTGCTGGCTCTGCTCATCCTGTGACGGTGCAGGGCTGAGCTGTCTGGGTGGATGCCAGGGCTCCAGAGACCAGGGCTGGGCTGCCTGGGTGGATCCCAGAGCTCCAGATTTCGGGGCTGAGCTGTCTGGGTGGATGCCAGAGCTCCAGATCCCATGGCTGAGCTGCCTGGGTGGATCCCAGAGCTCCAGATCCCATGGCTGAGCTGCCTGGGTGGATGCCAGGGCTCCAGATCCCGGGGCTGAGCTGTCTGGGTGGATGCCAGGGCTCCAGAGACCAGGGCTGGGCTGCCTGGGTGGATCCCAGAGCTCCAGATTTCGGGGCTGAGCTGTCTGGGTGGATGCCAGGGCTCCAGAGACCAGGGCGGGGCTGCCTGGGTGGCTCCCAGAGCCCCAGATTTCGGGGCTGAGCTGTCTGGGTGGCTGCCAGGGCTCCAGAGACCAGGGCGGGGCTGCCTGGGTGGCTCCCAGAGCCCCAGATTTCGGGGCTGAGCTGTCTGGGTGGCTGCCAGGGCTCCAGAGACCAGGGCGGGGCTGCCTGGGTGGCTCCCAGAGCCCCAGATTTCGGGGCTGAGCTGTCTGGGTGGCTGCCAGGGCTCCAGAGACCAGGGCTGAGCTGCCTGGGTGGATGCCAGCCCTGCCGTGCTCTCGGGCCGGGGCGCAGCGGCGGCGGCGCTCGGTGCCAGCCTTCTTGCATCATTCTCTCTCCGCCTCCTCTCCGGCCCAGCCGTGACGGTACCGATGACGCCGGGAGGAGTGTGGGTGTCGGTGGCATCCCCGCCCCTCGCAGCCACCCCTGCAGAAGCGGTTCCTTGCCGTGCTTACGCGTCTGTGTCGTTGCAGAAGCCTCTCCACGCGTGGCCGCTCCGCGGCTCTGCCTGTGCCCTCCTCAGTGCAGTGCCCGTGCCAGGCTACGGCGGCAGGATGGCAAAGACTCCTGCTCTTNTTCCAACCTTCCCACTCTATGATCTGCCAGGGTGGATGGAGCACTGCACATCACCTGCCCCTGGTGCAGCAAGCACAGCTCTGCCTGCTGGCTGGGAGCTCCTGAAGCTCTGATGAGCTGCAGAACAGCCCTGCCAGCCACCATGGGCACTGCTGCCCCAAGGACAGGGAAAATTGCCTGCCTGCTTTTACACCCATGTGTTTCACAGATTAGAAGATGGCTTTGGGTGCTTAGGTGCTTTAAGCCTGCCTGTCAGATGTGTTTTACCCCTGTAATAATGAAGTGGAACTAAAATATCTGTTTTCCAATATGCCACAAGGCTGATTAAATAGGGGCCTGGGGGGAAAATAAAAAAGGGGGTTTAGAGTCAACATTTAGCTTCTGTTTGTTATATTCTTTTTTTTTTAACAGTGGTTTGAAGAAGATTACAAAGCCTGAAATGAATATAAAAAAGCAGGAGGGGACTTAATTCCAACATTGCCCTGAGGAGCTGTGGATTCATGCTGCAGAGCTGTGAAGAGTAATTCCTCACCAAGAGAAAACAAAACTCATCTCTTTGGGTTTGCTTCATTGTTCTTCTAGCTGCTTGTTGTGCTACTACTGACACACATGGACCAGGAATTAGAAAGCTTTCTAATTCTAGAAAGCAGTAGCAGTGCTTACCAAGCTCCCCTCAGAATCACAGAATGAACCAGGTTGGAAAAGTCCTCTGAGATCATCAGAGTCCCTTCGAGTCCATCACCTAACCCTTCTAATTAACCCCTGGCACTAAGTGCCTCATGCAGCCTCCTTTTAAACACCTCCAGGGATGGGCACTCCACCACCTCCCTGGGCAGCCCATTCCAATGCCAATCTCTCTCTCTGGCAAGAACTTCCTCCTAACACCCAGCCTAGACCTGCCCTGGCACAGCTTGAGGCTGTGTCCTCTTGTTCTGTCCCTGGGTGCCTGGCAGCAGAGCCCACCCCCAGCTGGCTACAACCTCCCTTCAGGTAGCTGCAGAGAGCAGTGAGGTCTGCCCTGAGCCTCCTCTCCTGCAGGCTGCACACCCCCAGCTCCCTCAGCTTCCCCTCACAGGGCTGTGCTGTGCCCCCTTACCAGCCTCATTGCCCTTCTCTGGACACCTTCCAGCACCTCAACATCTTCCTTAAATTCAGAACACTATCAGAGCACCAAATCATTTCTGCAGCCCTCCTGGCAGGGCAGTGATCCTCACCCCTGTGCCAGTGCTGCTCTGGGAAACAGCAGTGAGTGTTTCCTGCAGCAGAAGTGGGAGTGAGCAGCCTCTCTCCCCATATATATGTAACACCTGGAGACACATTTGCAGTTCACACACACAGAAGCACAGACACAGTTGTGTCTGGGGACCATGCAGCCCAAAGCCCTGACCTGTTCCTCATCAGCACTCCCATGTCCTCCAGGATTCCTGCTGGCTTCACTCTGTTCTGTGCTCCAGGCCTGCAGGCAGCTGTGATGTCATGCTCCAGAGAGTGAAGCAGAGAGGACAGCAGAGAGGGGAATAAAGACAAGCAGAGGGTGTGCAGGAGCACTGCTGCTGACAGGGAGTGAGGGAGGTAAAGGCTCAGAGCTGCTGAAGGATGAAAAGTAAACCCCTGTATGGCAAGGCAGGACAGGAGAAAATGCCTGCAGGTGATTCTGTTATGAGGAAGAGATTGACTGTGGCAGAAAAAAAAAGGCAAGTTTGGGTGGGAAACAGCCTGTTATAGCTGTGGCATTTGGGGTGGGCCTTGGGAAGGGACCCAGGGCTGGAAGGGCTGACACAACCAGGCAGTGCCCCCCTGCAGGCCAGGTGCTGGGGAGCAGCAGCCATCACTAGTGAAGCATTTAGGGGTTAGACAGCTTTACTGGTTAAAAAAACAACCCAAAGCCACCCAAAGCAAAGGCTCAGGAAAACCAGGAGGCTTTCTAGCAAAAGTGGAGGCAGCTGGAGCTGAAGCAGGGGCTGGACAGGTGCTGCAGCAATGCTTCCTCTCCTGTCTGCTAGCTGCCTCTCCCCCTGGCTCCCAGGCAGTGTCACAGTTAATAGGATGTGGAGTGATGGATCTGGCCACCTGGCACTGTCTGGCTCTGAGCTGATCACCAACTCCCTTGGCAGGCTGAGTGGGGAACTGGCCACCTGGCTAATGCCAGGGCTCCAGGATCTCCAAGCAGCTGATTGCCAACCTGCTAAGGCATTGTTTTTATTCTGGATCCTGACAGCAACTCCTCTCTTTTGCTCCATCCATCCTTCTCATCCCAACTTGTGTGCTCACAAAGAAAGGCCCCACTCACAGCCCCCTCCTCTCTTTCCTTTTCTCTGTCTGCCAGGCTGGATAAAGACTCCTCCCTTAATCATTAAATGAGAATGAAATCAGCTTCTGGCCTTCTCCTCTAAATTCCTTTAAATTATTACACATTCCCTCCCCCCACTCCATCCTGCCTTGCTTCTCACCAGCATTCTCAGCACCCTAGAGTAAAATTTGTATCAGCTGATGAGGTTCACACCAATTTGTGATGTGTGGTTTGTTGCGTATTTTTCACTCAGCAAAAATACTCACAGGAAAAAAAAAAAAAGAAGAAGAATAACTTCAAAACAAAGAAGTGGACAAGGATATGGTGAAATCAGGTCTGTGCCTGGAGGCAAGATCCTCCCCTTGCCTTGCACCTTCTTTTATTATTAGCATTTGCAAAAGCTTAGTGAGAAAGGCTACAATTCAGGGTTTGTTTTCTACACATTAATTTTGCATAGATGTAAATTACTCCACAAAGAGCAAAGCTGTGGAGAATGAATGAAGTGCCCCCAAAAATACATCAGCAGAGCACTGTGGAGTACACACAGGGGGGCAGCTGAAGCTATGCTATGAGAACTAATTCTGTTCCTTCAAGATCTTAAAGAAAAATGTCTTACAAGTGCTGCAATTTCCTGCTCCATGCCAAATGTAGCCCTCTGCAAGGTCTCTAAGCTGGCCTGTGGTAAGTAGCTAATGTCAACCTCCTCCATCCATTAGGAATGATCTGCAAATAATGTACTTTGTTAATTGCAATCACAGCACAAAAAGCTGATCACTGATTGGAATGGGGCTGTAATCACTCCTGGTGTGACTTTGGTGATTTAAAGCAAAGGTTCATTTGCACCTTGAAGGGGATTCTGATGGGGGTCTCTCCACAAGCCTAAAGGGCTGGAGCAGGCTAAGCAGAGGTGAGGTGGCCCAGGGCTGGATCTTCCCAATCCTTCAACAGCCACAGGTTAACTGAATACAAACATTTTGGGTTATCCAAGTGGGGGTTATGGGCCTTGCCTTCCTCTTTTTGTTCTCCATATGCTACAGATGCTGGAGGGAAGCAGTTCCAACAGCACGATTTAAGCCAACATAATCTGGCAGTGGTGCTGAGAGGAGAGTCACATCCTCCTCCATCCACACACACAATCACAAGCAATAGACCTGGCTGGAAGAGACCTTCAGTATCAACCCCTGACCCAGCACTGAAGGGTCAACACTAAACTATGTCCCTGAGCACCAGCTCCATTTGGTGCTTAAACTCTTCCAGGGAGGATGACTCCAGCACTGCCCTGGGCAGACCATTCCAATGCCTCAGGTCACTCCAGTGCTCCCTTGGAGAGTGGGGACACAGTGGCAGTGAGGTGCATTTGGCTCCTTAGTGTCCCTGCTGATTTATCTGCACCTCCATGCCCTTCCAGGAGGCACTGGTATCTGCTCCTGTGACAGAGCCTCTTCACAACTAGGCTATGGAGCCCTCACTGCTCACAGTTTACATTAGAGAGGCTCCTGCTTGCTTGTTTGACCCCACCTGTCCATCCTGGCTTCACAGCCATGTGTAACTTTGCTTTGCTCCCCTTTGTGTCTCACAGAGATGCTGGACTGCTAGCATTAAAGAAGGGAAAGATCCAATGGTTTTAGCTGACTTGCAGTTCCAGGTGTCTAAATGTCAGGCTGCAAGAGGCTCTGTGGTGCTCTCTGCCTCTGTGTCAAAGCTGCAGCTACCAAGTGCTGGGTAACAGCTCATGGGCACTGTGCTCCCTGCAGAGTGTTCAGCTGCCTCAGCTCTTTCTGCTCTCCACTCCTCTGCCTGCCCATGCAGCCCAGCAGCCAGCACACAGCATTTTGTCTCCTCAGCTGGCAAAGGGATGCTGAGCAAGCACTGCTGTCATTTCCCAGTGTGGCACCTAGCCCTGCTGGGAGGGGTTATCCTCCCCACCTTAGGTGCCAGTGCAATCCTTGTTGCTCTTTGCTAACAAGCTCTGAAACTTTCCAGCTGTGGACAAGGATGATGGAAAGGGTGGGGCAANTGAGTGACCTGTGCTAGTGGGAGGTGTCCCTGCCTATGGCAGGGGGGTGGAACTAGATGATCTTTGAGGTCCTTTCCAACCTAAACCATTCTATTCTATGATTATCCTGACCCAAACTGGGGCTGAGCTAAACTCAGGGAGTTGTTCCTTAGCACCTTCCCAGTGCTCCCAGCAAAGGCAGTGACCATTTGTGGCTCTGATACCCACGGCAGTGACTGATTAACAGCCTGCAGGTGAACTAAATTGTAGTTCCCTGTAAGAGGTGGTTGTTCTTTAACTGGTCTGGCAGTCTAAGAATAGCTGTGTGCACTCTAATGCATGCAGTATGGTAAGCAGTGACAGATAATGCTATCAAGGTCTTTTCCTAGAATATAGGGATTAACTCACCTCATTAAAATGTACACAGCCTGCCCTGCACAATGCAGCAGTACTCCAGGACAATTATTTAAGCCAGCCAGAAGATATTATGCCCTGTGAGCCCTGGGATGATCCCTAGCTGTCCTCTTTCTTCCCTGCATTCAGATTTTTATAATCTTTTTAGATTAGTACACAGATATCATAGCTCTGAGCTCTTAAAATCTCCCTAAAATAGACTACATTAGCTTAAATGTTTAGGTAGTAAAGAAAGTCGAGTGGAGAGAAACATAATTAACTTGGAGCATGGAAAGATTCCCCTGTGGGTAAAACACCCTGGACTAAAAAAAGGGTAGTTTGGAGGAAGCATCTACCAGAGAGCCCACAGAACCCAGGAGGTTCTGAAGATTGCCAGACCAGCACTCTGATGCCTTGGGTTGAAGGTGGAATTTGGTTCACTTTCCCCTGAGCATTCCTGCTCAGACATTTAAAACTTCTCTGGTTTTGTTTTTTTTTTTTTTCCAATATATTAAAATGTAAGCATTGGAGTTTTCAGTGCTTGGGCTGCTTCTGTCAAGACAATGAAAACAAAAGCTCTGTGGCTGTAATTGCCTACAGGTATTTCTCTGCATCCAGAGAATGCTTCTGAAAGCTCTGCCAGCACACTGAGTCCACCTCTGCTCCCAGTGGAATAAAAGGTGAAATATGGGATCATAGCATCTCAGAATCATAGAATGGTTTGGGTTGGAAGGAACCTCCAAAGCTCATCCAGTCCAACCCCCTGCAGTCAGCAGGGACATCCTCCACTAGATCAGGTTGTCCAGNGCAGCCTTCTTGTAGCCCCTTTCAGGTACCAGATGGCAGCTCTAAGGTCCCCCTGAAGCCTTCTCCTCTCCAGGCTGAACACCCCCAGCTCCCTCAGCCTGTCCTTGTAGCAGAACTGCTCCAACCCCCTGATCATCTTTGTGGCCCTCAGGATAGGAGAAGGTAGGAGATGGAGGAAGCAGAAATCTGTACAAAAAGATCAGACCCTCCAAAAACCAAACCATTTTTTCATGAATTAATAAGAAAATTACTTCTTTTTCCTCCTAACTTCAATCTTTTCACCTCACTAAAGTAACTCAGTTTAATTTCTTTCTGCTGTGACCAATGGCTCTTGTGTGTCTCTGTTTGCTTCAGAGCCAAGCTCCTAGCTGAGCATTTCCCAGCTGTGTGAGAGCCTGTTCCTGCAGGTGTGGAGGTGGCTAGAGGAAGGTGAATGCTACAGGACTGCCTGGTGAGCCTTTACAGCTGAGCAGTTCCAAGTTCAGACTCTCGCAGCAGTTATTATTGCCTGACCAGAATTCAATTTCCTTTTAATAGCCTTACCTAACTTAATTATTCTTGGCATAAGATGTCAATCAGGTGCCCTCCCCCTGCCACTCTTTGGGTTTGTTTTTTTCCATCATGGTTGCAGTGCCAACTTAAACCAAACCAAAAGCTGTTTCTTTCAGCTCTGTTATGTGCCATCAGCTTGAGGAGTTCTAAGAAACTGGATCCAGGTTAGAGGAGGGAAGATTTAGATTAGATGTTAGGAGGAAGTTCATCACCATGAGGGTGGTGAGACACTGAAATAAGTTGCCCAGGGAGGTGATGGAAGCCTCATCCCTGGAAGTTTTTAAAGCCAGGCTGGATGTGGCTCTGGGCATCCTGATCTAGTGTGAGGTGTCCCTGCCCATGGCAGGAGGGTTGGAACTGGATGATCCTTGAGGTCCCTCCCAAACCTAACATTTTTGTGATTCTGTGAAATAGGAGTCTCAGGAAATATCACTGTGGAAGAAAGAACTTTGCAAACCCAAACTTGTTGTATTTGCAGTCCTGGTCAGTGCTGGGCTGGTTTATATCCTTCTGAATGAGTCCTTACAAGGGGCAAATTGTTTGGTTTTGAGCATCTCTGTAGATACAACACACTGAGATGTTCACAGAGCTCCTATCAACAAACCTTCTGCTTTATCAGTGTGTCAGAAATCTTAGGAGATCCTTTGTCTTGCCCCATGCCATCAACCTGTCCAAATCCAGCACGGCCCTCACAGAGCCTGCTTAAAAATGAAAAGGCTGCCATAGGAGATAAAGAAGGGAATACAGAGAACACACTGAAGCCTGAAAATGGGGACAGAGGAAAGTCTCCAGGCCAAATAGAAATCCAATGGGAAGCTGCAAATGAGCCAAAGAGGAGTTCCTTCCCATTTCTTACAGAATTGGCAAATCAGCCTCAATTAGAAATTCTTCTCAATTCCAAACAAGAATTGTCAGCATTTATCAACACAACTTCTAACCAAGGTTGTCACTATGCACTACAATGGTCATAAACTGAACCTCCCAGCTGTGATTTTTGTAATTCCAGTCTCACATCCTGCTTCTAGCTAAAGCTCTATGTCATTACTGGGCAAGCCAGGAGGAGCTCTGGTGTGAAATGAAGGGTAAAGACCCTGAGGATCATATCCTGCTACCTGCAGAGACCATTCTCTGCCATGTCTCTCCCAGTCAGGCAGGAATTTATTGAATTATGAAACTATTCAATGAAACATTGTATTATGTAACTAGAATCTGATTTTAGAGCAGCTCTAACTGAACCCAGTGGAGATTTTGCCTGCAAAATGTGATGTCACGCTTGGATGCCTGCTCCTTACCTTCAGGTCAAGTTCTGCTCCCTGGTTTTTCATAGAGAGCTCTTAAAAACCAGAGAGCTCTGCCTTTATCAATTCCTTTAGGTAAAACACATTAATTTAATGAAATTTGCTTAGAGTTTCCTGTTTGGAATGAATACAGAAAATGCAGCAGAGAGTCAGGGACAATTCTTCCTCTCCAAAGCAGTTTTAATTAAGTGCTCATCCTAACCTGGCCAAAAAGTGTCATGGCCTGAAATGCATCTTTGCTAATTATATACATAAACATCCTAAGGTCACTGAGGGGACTCAGTTGTGCTTAGAACACCACCCTCCTACTGAAGCACTTCTTCCTCAGCTCCAGTCTAATCCTGCTCTGCTTCAGCTCCAAACCATTCCCCATTGTCCTGTCTCAAGACACCTTCATGACTCCATCCCTCTGCAGCCTTCCTGTAAGAGCCTTCCAGCCACTGGCAGGCAGCTCTAGGATCCCCTTCAGGGTCTTCTCCAGGCTGAACACCCCCAGCTCCCTCAGCCTATCCTCACAGCAGCCCTTGGATCATCTTTGTAGCCTCCTGTGGACTCACTCCAGCAGCTCTGTGTCTTTCTTCTGCTGGAGACACCACAACTGGAGGCAGGATTTGGGGCAGGGTCTCAGCAGAGCAGAGCCAAGGGGCAGAAACCCCTCTCTTGCCCTGCTGCCCACACTCTTCTGGATGCAGCTGAGGGGACTGACTGAAGCCATGGATGACTTCAGGTAGTACAGAACCATTTCTCTGCTGCTGCCATTTGGTTTCAATGCTGGACTTGGCCATGGGCAGTGGTGTGGCATCCCAGGAGGCACAGCCAGTGCTCAGTCTCCGTTCTGGGTATTTGCTGCCCCACTAAAGTTTCCATATCTCAGGTTGCTTTTTATTTCCAAGTTCCAGTACATTTACTAGCAACTCTCTACCACAGGAGCTGATGTCTCTAACTGATCCTTCTTCACAACCCATCTTAGGTAACACAATATTAATTCAAGCTGTTCTCCAGAGGCAGAAGAGTGGTGGAAAGGCAAGCTGAGGTTACTGCCTCCTCACGAGCAGCCAGATTCCACTCAAGTGTTTCCTTGCTGGTTGGCATAATCCTGAATCACAGCAGAGCTGAGCAGGATAATTGCATTCACAGGGTTTCATTTCAACCATATGTCAAACATATAATTTGATTGGGGTGTGTGTGAGTATCTGTGCAGGGGTTGGTGGTGGTGCATTCTTACCCATGTGAGTCACAAGGCATTCTGAGCCACCCACCTCCTGCTCCTCAGGAAGCTGCAAGGTTCTTTCATCCTCCAAGGAACCTGCCCTGTCTTTTTAAAAGTTGAGAGGAGTCTCAGCACACCTCTAGCCTGCTACACATTCTTAGTATTTTCATGAGGAACAATAGTTGAGAGTTTTCTAACCTTAAAGAGAATTTGAGCTCTCTGGTAGTAACAAACACACTATGGATGAAGCATCAGTGTGGCACTTGGAGGTCTGAGGAGCTCTGATACTTGGGGAGTGTTGCTGATGTTAATGAGGGAAAAGACTGACACTTTCCTAAGGTTTGCGAAAGAGTTATTAGTTGGTCTGGCTATCAGGAAAAGGGCATTAATGTGCCTTGCAGAGATTGAGTATTTCTGTTCAGGAAGATAGTTTTGTTTAGAAGAAATGGAAGATTAAAAATCATCTTTCAAGTAGCTTCTGACCCAGCTTCCTGCATACCTGTGCCTGTGTGGTACAGACCTCCTCTCTCAGCAGCTGCAAAGTTCATCATCCCTCTGGTGAAGCAGCAACTCAGGGCAGCTCAGCTCCCCCAGAGCTGTGAGATGTGTCAGCAAGACATGGGGTGATACCCCAGTGCCTGTTGATGTATTTTCAGCTTCTTCCATTTCCCACATCTGTAATGCAAACATGAATGACATCTTTAGTTCTCATGGTCCAGCTGGAGATGTGTGTGCCACTGAAGCTGTCCTTAGCATGCTGCAGCACTCCTGAGGCCCAGGCCCTGTTTCCCTCTTGTTCTACACCACCTTGAGCAATGTAAAAGCAGAACTTCAAAGAGCTTCTGGTGCCTCTACAATAAGAAAGCAAAATGCATGGCTGAAAACCATTTAGAGGAAAGAAACATTTGACTTAGAAGCAAATTCCAGATTTCTATGAGTTATATGGAAACACAATTCTAAAAGCATGAGAAATAACCCCCAGAGCATCTTTTAACATCAGGCTGGGCACAACAAAACTCTCCTCTGCTGTATGATGCCTACATAAAATGCAGACAATGCCATTTAGCATTGCTGGCAGTGCTTTATTACTTAATGTGAAAAGGAATGGAGTGAAAGGAATTGAGAAAAGGGTAAGGGTGGGGAATGGTGTCACCAGGAACAACAGACATGAGCACACATTGCTATAATTAGCAGTGGAATTTAAAAAATTTAAAAAAAAAAAAAAAAAAAAAAAGCAAGATTTCTGCTTTGAGTTTGGTTGTGCTTTTGACTCAGCAGTGATTCCAGCCACACACTCTGCAGGGAAGTTCATCCCAGTCCTTTTTGGAAGCATGGAGCCATTAGAAGGAGAGATGCTGTGACCAAAGGTAAACACTTCCAATTTCCAAAGGGCCCTAAAACCCCCTCCAGAAGGCAGTTTAATCCAAATCTGGGATAACTCTGGATTAAGAATACATTGATGTGAGTTTGTGCTCCCTTCTTTTAATGCTCCTACCTCATGCTAATATGCTTTGGACTGTCTCCCCCAGCCCTTCCACTGTCCCCACTCCCACCTCACAGCTGCTTTTTATTTTACCCTGTGATGCCCCAATCTGTGAGGCAAGCTTGCAATCACTTCTTCTACCAGCCTGCATTTAGTTTTTTTCATGCCCTTCTGAGGAGTGATCTCTGAAGGTTAGAGGTGTGACTGAAACAGCCACACTGAGCTAACAGCCTGCACCTAGAGCACTCCAACCCTTGCTTAATGGCAGCTGCAATATGCTCAGGAACATATCTGTAAGGTCGAGGAGGGATTTATCTGATCTGAAACACCTCCATGTGCATTTGCAGCAGTTTCCTATGCAAATCAGGCACTCATGCACACAAATTATTCTAGTTAGCTAGAGGAGCCTGTGATGGAGTCCAATCTGCACGTTCAGCTCTAGTACAGCTCTAAATTAGGATGAAAACTGCAACAGTGCCTGTCTGGTTAGACTGAGAGGTGGGACTGTGATTAGCTCTGCATTGCTTCACCACACTCTTCATTGCAATGTGCATGATGCTGGCATTCACAGAAGCACAAAGTTGTTAGGGCTGGAAGTGACCTCAAGGATCATCCAGTCCCAACCCCTGTGCCATGGGCAGGGACACCTCACACTAGATCAGGTTGCTCAGAGTCACATCCAACCTGGCCTTAAAAACATCCATGGATGAGGCTTCCACCACCACCCTGGGCAATCTGTTCCAGTGTCTCAGCACCCTCATAGAAACATTCTGAAGATGTAAGGAATAATCTGCTGCAAACACTAAATAAAACCCTTAAAAAGCAGCCCATCCATCCTTTCAGCCAGTGCAATGCTCATGGAATTGTTAAAAATTTGGGAACAGAAAACACCTTCTTGTGTGGCAATAAAGACCTGCAGTCAATGTTCTCAGTTTCAAGCTTTGCCAAGGTTATTATACACAACCCTCCTTTGCACAGCATCACAAAAAAAGGCCACTTTCAGTATCTGACAGCGTGGGGACAGAGGAGGTTGTGTGTGAGGCACAGCAGACACTGAAGCACAGAAGGCAGCAGCTGAGTGGTGACTTAAGCGGCGAGGCAGGCAGCTCGCAGATAAAGGGGTGGCAACTGTGTTCATATAAGGTCCTGTCAGGGTACAGCCAGGAAAACCCAGACTGATAAGCTGATGAAATGCTGCTTGTACCTGGACTTTCATCCCTTGGCTCTAGAAAAGGAGCTGCTGGACTAATGTGAGCTTAAAGAAGGAATCCTGGGAGAATGATATCCATGGAAATCCGGACTATGGAACCAAGGCCCAGCAAGACAACATTGCCACTGCCAGCAGCATCAGCTGCCTGCCACTGGGCACTTCAGCTGGGGAGCAAAATGAAACAAATGCCATGGGCAGGGATGCCTCTCAACTAGACTTGGCTGCTCAAGACATCATTCAACCTGGTCTTAACTTCCCCATGGATGAGGCAGCCCCAGCCTCCCTGGGCAGCCTGTGCCAGACTCTCACCACCCTCCTACTGAAGAACTTCTTCCTCAGCTCCACTCTACCCCTGCTCTGCCTCAGCTCCAAACCATTCCCCCTTGGCCTGTCTCGAGACACCCTCAGGAAAAGTCTCTCTGCAGCCTTCCTGCAGGATCTCTTCAGGTACTGGTAGGCAGCTCATAAGTCCCCCACAGAGTCTTCTCTTTTCTAGGCTGCACCCCCCCAGCTCCTTCAGCCTGTGCTCACAGCAGAGCTGTTCCAGCCCTTGGCTCATCTTTGTGGCCTCCTCTGGCCTCCCTCCAGCAGCTGTGTGTCCTCCTTCTGCTGGGGGCATCAGAACTGGAGGCACTTTTTGAGGTGGGGTCTCAGCAGAGCAGAGTCAAGGCTAAGGAATAACAATAAAGTGACTTTGCAGTTCTGGAAGGAAGCCTTGCTTAGCCACAGACAAGTCATTATTTACTAATGATCAAAAAGATGAGAAAATCCTCACTTCCCATGATTTATTGCAGTGACAGGGTTAACGACACAGGTAGACATGCCCACTGACTCATTAAATTGAACAGCAAGATACAGCTAGAAGTGAGTTTTCTTTCAGTGTGTGCTTAGGCACCTGCTTATGACAGCTTTGGTGTCACCACAATTCATTCCTCACTTCAAACCGAGTCCTTGTTTCAGTGGAAATCCGTGGAGGCATTTTTTGTGTAGATTTTTGTGCTCTCTCCAAGCTCTGGAGCTGTAGCAGCTCCCATCCTTTGCAGGTCAGGCACCACGATGGGCTTGCAACATGCAAATGAGTTGACTGTGGTGGCAGCGTCGCTACGGATGTTTCGCTACACAAATATGTACACAGGTGGAATGTTAATGACAACTTTCATTCACAGGCAACCTATGAATGATCAATGAATGAGGTTTTCTGCCTTCAGCAGCAACCTTTGAGCAAGGCTTGGAGTGATGAGTGGAGATATGCAATCTCTGGTGTGGTGGATACAGCTCTGTGTGCCACCCTGTGTGGTAAAAGCCACTCTGACAAAGCTGGGCTGGCTCTGAAGCCTGGCTGGGTTAAGTTGCAAATGTTTGCTTTAGGAATATCATGAGAAAAAGATTGAGTTAGAATCAGAAGGAGCTGTGCAACTTGGGTCTGCATATCAAGGAGTGTGGCCAGCAGGTCAAGAAAGGTGATTCTTCCTCTTTACTCTGCTCTTGTGAGATATTGGAAAGCAGCTCTAAGGTCCCCCAGAGTCTTCTCTTCTCCAGGCTGAACACCCCCAGCTTCCTCAGCCTGTCCTAATATAGCAGAGCTGCTCCAGCCCTTGAATCATCTTTGTGGCCTCCTCTGGACTCACTCCAACAGTTCTGGCCCCTTCTTATGCTGGGGAGATCAGATTTGGACTCAGTATTGGAGGTGGGTTCTCAGCAGAGCAGAGTCAAGGGGCAGAATTCCCTCTTCTTGCCCTGCTGCAGCCTAAGAACCTTGCAATTAAAATAAACCTGTTAAATGCAAGTTCATGCTCCAAGCTTCTCCAGGATGCATTTGCAGCTTTGCCTGGTGTATTGGGTTTAAACAGCCTGCTCTTGCCTGCTGCTGCTCTAGAAACTAACAACATAAACAAAGAGAAAGTGACTGAGCACAAAGCCATTGCACAACAGTGATGCTGACAGAAAGCAGCCAGATGTTCTCAGTACATATTCATCACACAGAGCTCAGATATTAATAATCCCAGCTGCTACCTGCAAGACAAACAGCCCAATCTGTACATTTTTGGATTATGAAACTTTCAGTGTCCCTTGAAGTTGCTTCAAATTTTTGCCATACACATAACTCTACATCAAGTTTTTATTGCCTCAAATCAGCACTGCAAAAAAACTTTATGGCCCAAGTTAAACATTGTGTGAGGCTGTCACCTCTGCCTGCCAGCATTAGAGGTGACTTTGGTCACTGGTCTTTGATAGTGACACATGTCACCGTTTCCTGTCACAGCAGGGCTCCCTCTGCTTTGCAGCTGGATCCACTGCAACGGAGCAGTGTCAGGGGCTGGCTCTGCTGCCAGCTCATCTCTGCCGTTTGCCAAACGGACTATTTTGCAGAGCACCTAAGGAAGGATTCCTGCCACTGATACTCATAGAGCACAGAATCAGTCAGGGTTAGAAGGGACCACAAGGATCCTCCAGCTCCAAGCCCCCTGCCATGGGCAGGGACACCTCACACTAGATCAAGCTGTCTACAGCCTCATCCAGCCTGGCCTTAAACACCTCCAGGGATGAGGCTTCCACCATCTCCCTGGGCAACCCCTGCCAGGCTCTCACCAAACTGACACTGCCAGAAGGACTGTGAAATCAAAAACTAAATCACAGTACCACAGAATGGTTTGGGTTGGAAGGGACCTCCAAAGCTCATCTAGTCCAAGTCCCCTGCAGTCAGCAGAGACATCCTCCACTAGATCAGGTTGCTCAGAGCCTTGTCCAGCCTGACCCCGAGGATCTCCAGGGATAGGGCCGACCTGGACCAATATGAGCTTAAAGGAATCCTGGGAGAATGATGTCCATGGAAATCCAGAATATGGAACCAATGTCCAGCAAGACAACATTGCCACTGCCAGCAGCATCAGCTGCCTGCCACTGGACACTTCAGCAAGATGAAACAAATGCCATGGGCAGAGATGCCTCTCAGCTAGACTTGGCTGCTCAAGACATCATCCAACCTGGCCTTGAGCACCTTGAACACTACCTCCCTGGGCAACCTGTTGCAGTGTTCCAGCACCCTCATGGTGAAGAACTTGTTCCTAACATCCAATCTAAATTTCCTCTTCTCTAATTTCAAACCATTGCCCCTTATCCTACCACTGCAGGTCTTTGGAAACAGTCCCTCTGCAGCCTTCTTGCAGGCTTCCTTCAGGTATGAAAGACTGCCATTACGTCTGCCTGGAGCCTCTTCTCTAGGCTGAATAACCTCAGCTCCCTTGGCCTGTCCTCACAGCAGAGGTGTTCCAGACCCCTGATCACTTTTGTGGCCCTCCTCTGGACCCACTCTGTCAGGTCCATGTCCTCCAGGTCCATGTGCTGAGGACTCCAGAGCCAGACCACCTCAGGGCCTCATTTCAGTTCTCCCCATCCTTTCCCACGGCACCACCACAGCCACTGCCAGCTTCACTTCAGCCAGCACTGCTGTGGGCAGTCCGTGAGGCTGCCTCCAAACTACACCATGTAAANCAACCCCTGCCAGGCTCTCACCAAACTGACACTGCCAGAAGGACTGTGAAATCAAAAACTAAATCACAGTACCACAGAATGGTTTGGGTTGGAAGGGACCTCCAAAGCTCATCTAGTCCAAGTCCCCTGCAGTCAGCAGAGACATCCTCCACTAGATCAGGTTGCTCAGAGACTTGTCCAGCCTGACCCCGAGGATCTCCAGGGATAGGGCTGACCTGGACCAATATGAGCTTAAAGGAATCCTGGGAGAATGATGTCCATGGAAATCCAGAATATGGAACCAATGTCCAGCAAGACAACATTGCCACTGCCAGCAGCATCAGCTGCCTGCCACTGGGCACTTCAGCAAGATGAAACAAATGCCATGGGCAGAGATGCCTCTCAGCTAGACTTGGCTGCTCAAGACATCATCCAACCTGGCCTTGAGCACCTTGAACACTACCTCCCTGGGCAACCTGTTGCAGTGTTCCAGCACCCTCATGGTGAAGAACTTGTTCCTAACATCCAATCTAAATTTCCTCTTCTCTAATTTCAAACCATTGCCCCTTATCCTACCACTGCAGGTCTTTGGAAACAGTCCCTCTGCAGCCTTCTGGCAGGCTTCCTTCAGGTATGAAAGACTGCCATTACGTCTGCCTGGAGCCTCTTCTCTAGGCTGAATAACCTCAGCTCCCTTGGCCTGTCCTCACAGCAGAGGTGTTCCAGACCCCTGATCACTTTTGTGGCCCTCCTCTGGACCCACTCTGTCAGGTCCATGTCCTCCAGGTCCATGTGCTGAGGACTCCAGAGCCAGACCACCTCAGGGCCTCATTTCAGTTCTCCCCATCCTTTCCCACGGCACCACCACAGCCACTGCCAGCTTCACTTCAGCCAGCACTGCTGTGGGCAGTCCGTGAGGCTGCCTCCAAACTACACCATGTAAATGTGATACTGTGATACTCTGCCTTTTCCTCAGCTCCCTATCCCCTCCAGTAGCATTAGTCTCTCCACTGCTATTCCCAGCTTTTTTGGTCACTTACAGACATCCTCAGGCACCTTTAGTACTAACTCGAGTGCCGATGAAGAACAACACAGCAGAGGGGGGGTTATGTGTGTGACAAGGCAGCAGGCTGCCTCAGCAGCCTGATCGCAGGCGCCTAGAAGGGACGCTTGCAAGGAGATGCCACCGCCGACGACAGAGGGAGGGCAGAGTGAGGTGAGTGGTGCCCGGAGTGCCCAGGAAGCCCGTGCCCAAAGCCGGCGCCCGTCCCGCAGGCCTCGGCGGGGCGCGGGGCAGGCCGGGAGGCAGCGGCCGCGACGCATGCCGGGACGCGCGCCCTGCACCTCAGCCCCCCCTCCCAAGATGGCGGCCGGCGGTTATCCCCGCCCCCGCCGCGCACATGCGCAGAGCCGCGGCGGGCCGCGCCGCTCCCTCCCTCCCTCCTGGCGGCCGGGGCGCCACTGACAGAGCGCGGAGCGGAACGGAACGAGCGGTGAGAGCCTCCGGGACTCCCCGGATCCCTCCCGAAGCCCCTTCCTCTGTGCCACGCCCCGCCGCACCGGTGCATGGGAGAGGCGGGTGGCGCCGGCCCCATAGAACAGAGAGAAGCGGCGGCGCTGGCGGTGGCTCGGGTAAGGCCGGGGCCGCGCCTCCCCTCCCTCCCTGCCCGCCTGCTTCCCCTCTCCTGGCCGCCGTCGCCCCCCGCGGGAGGCTGTCCCGGTCGGCAGCGGGGCCCGGCGGGCCGTGCGGCCGGCGCCGTTCTCCTCTCCTGTCCCCCCTCCTCTCCTCTGCTGCTCCCCGCCCTCCGCTGCCTCTCCTGCCCCCTCCCTCCTTCTCTCCAGCTCTCTCTCAAAATGGCGGCCGCGCCCGTTGGTGAGGAGGGAGCCGGGGAGGAGGCGGGGGAGGCAGGGCGACGGGGCGGGAGGGAGGGCGGCGAGGCGGGGGACGGTCCCCGCGCCCCGCCGGGGTGGGGTAGGGTGAGGTGGGGGCCACCGGGTGCGGTTCCCTGCCTTCTCCGCTGACCCCGGGCTCCGGCGCCGTCCTCGTTGCCGGTGACTTAGCAGGAAAACAGGGCGCGGGGGAGGAGTGGGCCAGACAAGGGAGCGGGGTGGGGTGCGGGGAGAGGAGCCCCCGCGGTGGGCTCCGGTTCCTCCGGCCTTCGTGTCCTCCCCCCGCTTTAGGCCGCTTCGTTCCTTCTGGTGACTTAGCAAGATACCGGGGAGGAGGCGGTGGGCCGGGCGCGAATTATTATAAAAAAAATAAGTCTGGGGCGAGGAGGCCGCTGTGTGTGTGTGCCGGAGAGGAGCCCGAGCATCCCTTCCCCCAGTGCCTCCCGGAGGTTTGCCTCCCGTTCTCCTCTGCCCCGTCCTCTCCGAGGGCAAGGCAGGCTGGAGCTGGCCCAGCTGCCCCGAGTCGGCCGCAGTACGGAACGCACGACCAGAATCGGTGGTAGAGGGGAAAGGAGTCGCTGTTATTTTCAGAATTTGTTTCACATCCACCCTGTTTTCCTGCAGCGATCTAGCAGGGAAAGCGTTGATAGGACGTGGCTCAGACCTTCAGAACCAGCTGCAGTAAAAACGGGGGAGGGAGGTCTAATCTCTCCTTCTTGGGGTCATATCGCTGCCTGGCTGGCTGCAATCACAGGCTTCCCTTGGAAGCCTCCTAACAGCAATCGCGTTTGCTAAAATGCTCTGTTTATTGCCGCTTCTGAGGTTTTGTTTCGTCAGGAGGTTATACGCAGGCAGGGCTTTTGATGGGAGCTGGAGGGTGGGAGTGGTGCCTCCCTTAAAAAGTTCAGGCTTTCCTCAGCTCAGGGGGTGTGAGATTTGTTCTTTTTTTTTTTTTTT
>WBNM01010464.1:0-27745 GCA_013399055.1 Ramphastos sulfuratus | reverse complement strand
TTAATAAACATTGGTTTCACTGTAAAGAAACGTTTGGGCATATTGACCTGGCTGGGTTCTGTATGGAAGTGGAGATTCTTGTCAGTGGTGTATTCTTATGACAGTATTGTTTATAGTCTGAGGAGGTGGGGGTTAAAGAAGCTACGTTCAGTGCTGATCATCTGGTAAATGATTGTGCAGCATTCGGCTGCTTTTCGGAAGAGGGAGGGTCTGCTCTCAAAAAAAAAAAAAATGTTATTTGCCCTTAGAGTCGTTTTGTTAAATAAGGAGAATGACATTAGGGAACCAAACAAAGAAAATATTTGTACGGGGTGGTGGTGGTGGGGAATTTATTGCATGTTTCTAGCTTGTTCTCGGGGATCTCATTTTTGTCTGTTTCTTTTGCTGTTACCATGTTTATGGATGCTGTGTGCAGCCATTGAGCAGAGCAGAGACTGGGTGGAGTAAGGAGGCAAAGCTGCGAAATGGCTAGATTACCCTTTCAGAGCTGCCTTTTTTTTCTCTCTNTTTTTTTTTTTTTTTAATTTAAGGTGGATGCCATTAAACTTGACCTTTAATACCAATAATAATGGGACACCTTCCCCTTTCTTTGCCACAGTATCACTGGTGTTCCTTGCTGATAGTGCTGCAGCAGAGGGCTTGGTTGTTGCAGGTCAAGTCAATTCATAATGAATTACCTAACCAAGNGGGGAATTTATTGCATGTTTCTAGCTTGTTCTCGGGGATCTCATTTTTGTCTGTTTCTTTTGCTGTTACCATGTTTATGGATGCTGTGTGCAGCCATTGAGCAGAGCAGAGACTGGGTGGAGTAAGGAGGCAAAGCTGCGAAATGGCTAGATTACACTTTCAGAGCTGCCTTTTTTTTTTCTCTCTCCCTTTGCTGGGGTGGAGGAATACTAATTGCCGTAACAATGAAGTCTCTTCTTTAGGGAAGAATCTAATGGTGCAGGAACCTTCTGAAATGAAACAAATCTGGCATTCTGTTGGGAGGCTTTATTTTTCTGCAGGGTGGATCTTGATTTGTCTGACAGGGAGAAGTGACCAGTCACTGGTGCAGAGCTGGATATTTTTGTGTGTGTGATAACCATTTCAATTTATTGACTTAGACATTCACTTGTTGAATTGATTTTATTCACACTCTAGATAAGAATTATGATGCCTCTGTGGGGGTTTTACACACAGGGTTCTCTGAAGTGTAGAGAACCTCTGTATTACTGCTTGCTGCTATTTTTTGATCATGCAACTTCTTGGTTAGACTTGGCCATGGGTGGACACACAGGAAGAGACAATCTACTTTCTCTGGTGGCCGTGGTAGAGAAACGCTTATTACTAGCTGGACTTAGTGGCATTCCCCTTCTTCACATGCTGAGTTCACATGAAAGAACATCTGAAGATTTTGGAAGCCCTTTTGAACAACATGGCTCTGTTGGAGCGTTACCGTACCACATGGATGCTGCTGCATCATGGGGGCAGTGCCCATGCTTAAAGTTGTGCAGGAAAGGCCTTAGAACAAAGGATTTGGGGAATGCAATAGGGATATGATGAAGCACCTAGGAAGGGCTGCTTGTAGAAGTGCTGTCCTGTTCCACATGTGGCTCAGGGCATTCCCATTTGAGTTGAATGTTGATCAGAGCAAGGGCAATGTTGAACATGAATGTGCCTGAAGCAGGTTGAGGTTTTGCTTTTTCTTGGATCTCAGTTCAGGAGTCCAGCTTTTGATGGTAGATGGCCACAGATGAGGCTGCGTTTGGTCTGAATTTGCCCAGAATGAAATTACAGGGAGATGCAGTTCATTCTCTTAGAGTGGATGTTAGAGAATTCCATGGATGTTCACTGTCTGAAAATGTGTCCAGGCTAAGAGCAATGAAGGATGCAATACAACACTTGTCTTCTTACAACTCTTCCTGATTTTTGTCCTTGATTACTTTCTCTGCAGGAGGAACTTGTTAATTTCTGCTCTATAAAAGAAACAGGCACTAACACTTACCTTTGTGACTGCGTGAGGTCTGCCCTACCGGTGCTGATGACTCTTCTGCCTCTGCTGTTCCCTATACTCCACCCAGCCTTGAGTGCTCAGTGCTTTGTATTCTCTGCTCTCAACTTGCTTGTCTATCCAACTTGCTATCGATGGGATATGGCACTAACATCTGCTGACTCTCTTGCCCAACACTCCAACCTTGTCTGTCTTCAGGAACTCTATAACCACTTCCCATCAGTGCCAATTATCACATTTCTACCCTCTTGTAAAATAATCTGGGCAAACAACAGCTGGAGAAGCCCTGCCTTTATAGCTCAGAAATACGCTGTGCATGTGTGTTACAGAGTGCTGGAGCTGCTTCTGGTCTTCATGAGCTAGAGTGGCTGGAATTGCTGTACTACCAAGGGGAGCAACTTGAGAGTAGTTTTGTTTTGGTCAGCTTCCTCCTGCTTTTGTGAACTTGAGGGCTGATAAGACTGGGAGCGAGCTGCTGAAATGTCTGTGAAGTGAACCTTTGTATACTTGTCAGCCTGAGAATAGGAATTACTTAGGCCTAAATTTAGGAAATCAAGAGGACAATAAAAATCAATGATGATTAGTAGTAAATTTCAGATCTCATATGGGGACTTTTCAGCTTGTAATTGGAGATGACAGCTGAAGTTCTTTCCCAAGTATCAAGGCCGTATGTGTTAATCAGAATGGGTCTGGATTTCTTCTGTCAGGTTTATTATGGAGAAGTACTAAGTTATGTGCTGGCTATAGATGTAGATCTGCTAGTGAAATTGCAACTGGTCTGCTCTTTCTGCTTTTTAGAAGAGCTTAAATATTGTTGGCAGAAAACCTGTCTACTAAAAATGTGTTTGGTTGACTTGAGCCTTGCCTGGGCGGAATGGCTTTCTTGGGAGCTGCTGCATTACCTGACAGCAGGCAAGTGGGGCTCCTCATGTGGCTTTTGGGTGTTGTGAGCACAGGTATTTATTAATGGGTGATGGTGCTTTCTCTTTTGATCTGCCTAACAGAGTAGGTTACACCTCAGTTTAAGTTTTTAAGAGTCATTTGCACTTAACACATAATCCTGACCTGTTTAGAAGTAGTTTTTGAGTACATCAAGTTATTTCTTTGGAATTCTTTCTGTAAATGCTGTGCAAGTCAGCAGGAGAATGCATGTGGCCACCTCCTGCAGGGAAGGCTTGTGGCATGGGTGAAGGTGCAGTGGTGGGATTTGAGCTGCAGCTGTAATTGTCAGCTCCATTGGGTACCCTTGGCTTAGGTGAGTTAGTATCCATTCTTGTTGTGGTTACTGCAGAAGTAACCTTTTCCATCCCTGTGTTGAGCCCTACTGATGAGTATTCCATATTGGAAGCATTTCTGAAAGAAACATGATTTTTATCTGATGAATAATTTAATTCCAACCTGGCAAACTTGCTGGGTATTGCAGGTTAGCCCCAACAGAGGTGTGTATCTGACTTGTATCTTAGTTGTTTAAAGAAGAGCCTTTCCTTCCTACTGCTTATTGAGGCAGGACTTGAATGAGGCAATGCTTGTCTCATTCAGCTTCTTTTTTAAAAGCTCATTCTTCAGCCTCCTGCTCTTTAGGGGATTAGATGGGTGTGATTGTCTATCTTGCTTTGAGTTCACTGGCATGGAAGCCACCTATGATATCACTGCATGCTGGCATGTACTTTTCAGGAAATTCCACAGAAAAACGTTACTTAGAAAAGAGGTGGATCCTGTGATCCCTTTCATCAGTGCTCTAAACATCCAGTCCTCTTTGAAGCACATCGTGTGTGCACAGCGTTGTCATACTAAGCAGTATCAGGAGCACTGATGCATGCATAACTATATAAAAAAATCCACGTTAGGAATTCCAAGTACTTGTTAATACATCCAGAAGTACTTCATCGATTTCCTCCTTGGTGCTGCTGCTGTGAGAGCCCAGCAGTTTGGCCTGGCTGCTTAGGGACGGTTGGATCAGGATTGTCATTAAGTAAATGTAATAAATACATCCCTGTGGTTGGAATTCTGTTGATACTGGAAGGCTTGCCTGATATTTCTAACCAGTAACTAGTTGCTGCAGTCTTGAGAAGGTCTTTCCAGTTACGGGACAATCCTTGGTGGTTGAGGTTTGTAGGTGGTGCTGCTGCAGATGTCTGTCCTGTCGTCATCTCGGATCCCTTGTTAAGTAGGTCCCTGACGAGTGAGGTCTTGGATGACCTTTCCCGAAGCACCTCCTGGTCTGCAGCTCAGGGGTGAGTCAGCTGCCGATGCCTCCTCTGGGGAGGGGTAAAGGTAGCAGGTTTATGGCACTCTGCCGTGCTGGTTTAGAGCTGAGATAGCAATGGCCTTCCGATGGAGATGATTTCTACCTCCCCTGTCTGTGGTGATTGTTCCTATTGTGCTCCACAAAGGCTAAGTTCTTGCGGCCCAATTACACAAGTCTCATCCCTGCCTCCTGCAGGTCGCCCTGCCTCCTGTCTGCATGGAGGCAGCTTAATGTTAGAATGAAGGTGTTAAGTTCATCCTTCCTTAAGACTAGAGGAAAATCAGTTGTAGACATTCACCCTGTTTACAGTGACTCTCTTCCAGAAAGAAACAGTGTTGGCAGTTTGTCCTGAGCTCCATGCACCCAATTCTGGCGGGGATAAAGAGTTCGGTGTGTGGAAGTGCTCCTGTCTTTGCAGTCTATCAAGAGGATGGTGGTGGTCGTGTCAGTGTGTACATGGATTGTAGAACAGATGGTGCCCATTAAAGGTGCCCAGTAAAGGTAGAAGGTTTTGGTTCCCTCTTAGCTGGCTTTGTAAGCAGCAAGCATAAGATTCCATTGGGGGAAGCCTAACAGAAGAGCTCCACCCTAGGGTTCACCTGCAGCAGTGAGAAGGATGGGGGTGAAGTTCTAGCATCATGCATGGATTTTAAAATCTCATGAATAGCTAACGCTGTTTCAGCCAAATGGAGATTTGTCTCTTTCATGGATTTGTCACACTGATAAGGCTGGGATGAGTCCTAATGACAGATCGTTGCCAGTATCACAGTATATCACAGTCAGCAGAAGGAGCACAGAGAAGGTTGTGGATGGTGTGCTGCCGAGTGTCTGGTCTGTCTTGGCCCTGGTCTGTGCTAGCTGATGTTGTTTCCAAGTGGGAAGGTGTTTCCCATTTCAGCATTACAAGAAGTCACTCTGTGTTTGTCACTTGGCTTAGCTGAGGAACCTTCCAGAGGGAGCCCAGTTGTGCTCTCCAGCAGGCGAGTTACTGCATGTGCAAAGAGATGGGGGATATTGGGATGCTGAGAAGGGACGCTGGTGAAGCTGGGAAGAGGAAGGAAGATATTTCTTAAGGCCTGGTTCCCGACTTCGAATGTGCTTTAGAGCCAACAGTGCAGTGGATGAGGATGGGTCTTGGGAATGAGGAGACACCTTCTGCAAGGACTGATTTCTTTTTTTGTTCTCTCTTGTCAACTGAAGCCATTTTTGAACTTTAAAAATGGCTGAAAGACTAACAGGGTTCTCATGGCTTGAAAAGTAGTTCTGTCTGAATTTTTGTTTTGATTTTTTTTGTGGTTTTGACCTCCTTCTTTATCTAAGGCTTTAACAACTGTTCATTCAAGCTTCCTTCCCAGTGTTTTTCATACATAAATGGAATGACTTCACCAGCATTTTTGTAAACATCACATTGCCAATCTAACGGGCACTTGAATAACTGAAATATTTAGATTTGAATAGTCTTGTGACCTCCTTTACAGTTGGAAGTCTACTACTCAATTCTTCAAGCCAGAAAAGTATGGGGGGCAAGAACTGAAAAGAACAAAGTTCACATCCAGTGCGTGATTGCTGACCAACCGTGAGGAACTCTCCTGGGTTCATGGCCTGAATGCAGTGTTCTGGAATTGCTATCACAGGATATGTGTGTGTGTGTTGTTTGACCCAGCAAAACCGATGAGAACTACCTTGCTGAAGTCACCCAGGTGAAGCATGATGTACTCTGCACACTGCTGAGTGAGTTCGGAGTAGCATTCTGTAACACTTGAACCCACTGTAACACTAACCCTCCTCCCCCTCCTTTCTTCCTCATTCCAGTTACCCTAACCTGTGTCTGACTAAAAAGTCATTTAGGTTTCTGGTGAAGCTCAATGAAAACTCAATGGGGCTAAATATGAATATAAAACTAATTTGGTGAAACAATTCCCTGCTAGCATATCACTCTGACAATGTGCTGAACAGCAGGATGTCAACTTGCATGGCCTAAACCTCTCCACACTTCCTGAAGGTGTCTAGAATCTACTGCAGCTACTTTTTTCCCCAAGTCGCTCATGGAAAATTGAGTCTTGGTAGTAAAATTTGCCTGTATTTTCACCCAGAACTGAACAGGCAGGCTAGAAGAAGGATGTTTGCACTTGTTTTCTGCTAAAGTCTCTGTGGAGAGTACAGACTTGAGTTCTGACCTGAATGAAGTGTAAAAGTACTCAAGTAATGTGTAGTGACTGTGCTTGAGACTTTTCTCCTGAGAGTTTGTTCTGTCATACTTCTGTCAAAATTGCACAACTGAAGTGATGGAGGGAGGGTAAATGTCAAGGCCGAATTAATTTAAAGGCTTCTTTTTCCAAAAAATACTTTCCCAGCACAATTGGTCCAAGTGTCTTGAAAAATCACACAGCATTGGTGCCTGGGAAGCTAGCAGCACCAGAAATGTCTTCGGCTGCTTTGCAGCCTTAAAGGTAGTTAGTGCCTGCCAGTGGTCTTAAGGAGTGATTGCAAATTGGAATAATGGGAAAAGTTGAGGAGCACCAGAGTTTGCTGTCCTGATTCCAGAGGTGCATTTTGAAGTAATGTATGTGTGTGAGGAGCATGCAGCACGGAGGGGGTAGCTTGCTCCTCCTTTAGAGCATCTGGATGTGCATTTCTTAGCTCTGTTTTTCAGATGTGGTTCCAAGCTGCATTCCCAGCCTCAGGAACATGGACACTGCATCTGCTCTGCTATAGATTACTTTCTGCTTCCTTGTGGATTTATTGTTGAATTATTTCCAGACATAAACTACAGTATCAGGTCTTTAGCAAAGTCAGTTCACTCACTCTGTGAAGCAGGTAAAATGGAGAAAATGGAGCAGGTGTAGACTTGGCTTTGGTTGGGTTTTCTTGTGTGTGTGTTAGAAATAGATTTGCTTTGGTAAACCTGTGTAAGGGAACTGTCATGGAAAAATATTTTTGGTAACACTGCAAAATGTGAGCAAACAGTGCCCAAAATGCAGTGCTGTGTGAGGTGCTGTATCAATACACTTGGCAAAGCAGCACTGCTTAGGGCCTACAGGCACTGTAAGGCTTCACTTAATTGCAGAATAACAGGCTTACTAAACCGTGCTCATTACAAGTGAGGCTCAGAGTTGTAATTCAGATCAGATTTGCTTTCTGTTTTGTTTTTCCAGAATAAGACAGTAGCTGGAGCTCACTCTTTCATAGTCCTTCAGCTGGCTTTACTGATGCAGGCTGAAAAGTGGAAAAAAGATTATCTTGGCTCAGAAATGAGTAGCTTTGTTGTGTCCTTCAGCTCATCCCTGATGGCTTAGCAGGTGATGGATCCCAACATTTTCTGGGATAAGGTGTGTATGCCACACTGTAGAACTGCAAAGCTGCTCTCCTGTGATTGTACTGCACTGGTGCTTAGCTGCTGCAGCTGGGGGTCAGATGAAGGGGGAATGGATCTCTCTTCTGTTACTGTGTCTCTTTCAACAGATAGAAACTGATTTCTAAGAAACCTTTTTGGGTTGCAGTAATGCCCAAGAAATACAGGTGCTACATCACTTTAATTTACATTTGTACATATGGCAGCTTCTATGGCATCTCTAGAGCAGATTTGTGGGAAGGGCTGTCCTCTTTTGTGGCTTGAGCTTGATAAAGTAGCTTTCTGTTTACTGGGCTTAAAACAGTTTAAAAGACAATATTTTAAAACAAAAACATTAAAAATTAGTCTGGAATAAAAGACAGTGTTCTTACATCCTTCAGAATTCAGCTGTATAATTTAACTGCCCTCTTATATCTATAGATTAATCTATTTCTTTCATAAAGGGCTGAGAGACGCTCTAATGGCCTGCAGATACTCACAAATAACCACTTTAAGTCTTGTTAACATGTTATGAAACAAGATACACTGTTAAAAAAAAACTTGGTAAGGTTCTTGTAGCAACAGACAATGCAACAAGAGTTTCTACTTCATTAATGAAGAAATGGATCACCTCATCTTCAAAGAATGATGAGATGATTTCATTCTGCTTGCATCAGTTTGCCTTTTTAGTGGCTCTGGTTTCTGCTACCCCTTCATAAGTGACTTGAGTTTCACTGGGACAGAGGATATACCTGAAGAAAGGGAGCTAACTGAGCTAGATACAGGAACAAACCCAGGAGAAAACAAAAGGAGTTTTCTTCCAGCTAAAACATCTTTTAAGAATAGTAATAGAAGTTGGTAGCATGTAGCTGGATGCTCCAAACTGGTTTTACAGAGGTTGTTGCAATGATTGCAAGACTTAAATTTGAAGCTGAATGTGAGCAACTTAAAACAGTGATTTCATAACTTGGACCCAGCTGTTCATGTTCACAGTGGCTTAGATGTCTTTTTAGTACCCATACTCTTGGTATCAGGAACATCTAAACCTAGCAGTCTGAGAACATGGCCTCGAGATTTTGGCACCTTCAAAGAAACATTCTGATAGAATATTATTGCTTATATGATTTAGTCAAAAGAATGCTTACATTGCCACGTTCTTGTAGTTGAGTTTCAGGTGCCAAGACTCTGAGAAAAAGGTCCAACTTTGCTGTTCTCCAAGCACAGCAATGCACAGTTCTGAGAAGCTTTCAGAGCTGAAAGGTGTGGGTCTGTTCTGTATCTACCAGTATATTTCCCTGCAATTTCTGCCTTCTGTGTCTTCCCACTTTGGATGTAAGGAGCTTACAGCTACATGTTCAGTGTACATAGCTTGTGTTTGGGTGAGACTGTTTATGGAGCCTAAGCAACAGTAATTAAACCTGCAGAAATTAAATTATTTTTGTTCCTGGAAGAGCTAGGAGCGTGTACCGGGAGATCTGCAGTGCCAGCTTGATCAGCAGTGGTTAGACAGAGAAAGCAGGTGAACTTGCCCTGGTGATGCTGCTGCTGTTATAAACCTGATGCTGAAACTGATCTTCCTGGTCTAACTCACAAAATTTCAAGTTAAGACAGAAGACATAAAAGACAGGAGGGATGAATATGTCTGTGGGAATTACAGGAGATAAGGAAAGAGAGTGTGTGATGTTTTGTACACAAATGTTTCTGTAGGCTTGAGGGCTTACATTACCAAGACAATGAAGACTGAGCCTGGAGGTCCAGCAGATGAGACCATCTTTCATCCTGGTGCTAATGAGGATTTTTGTGGTGATGGGAGCTCTGTCTTAGCAATCAAAATAACTTGGGCTGTGAGAGAAGCCTGTAAAATGGAACTTCTGAAACTTGCAGAGTTTACAAATGTCTGCACAACTTCATGATGAACTTGGAATAGCTTTCTGCTCCCTGCATGTCACTGCTTGTTGCTTCTGTAGATCCTCTTAAACCTTAGGAGGGCACTGATGCAGAGAAGCTTGTGACAGGAGGCATGGGTTGGAGTGGGTCTGCTCACACTGCTGAGGCAAAGCCAGTGTGCAGCCAGAGGGACAGGGAAGCATGGCAAACAACATTCCCCATGTATGGAATTTATTCTCCCTCGGCTTCAAACCAGTCACCCTTGTCCTACTGCTAGACACCTTTATGAAAAGTCCCTTTCCAGCCTTCCTGTAGGATCCCTTCAGCAGCTCTGAGCCATTTCAGTGATGGATTTGTGAGGCTGATCCTTGAGCAGCGTTTTTGACACACTTAATGGGAGCAAAGGAAAGAGAAGGGAGGACCTTGAGCTGATCCTGCTGGTAGAACACTGAGGAAGCTGATAAGGTCGGCTGCCATGCCAGAGTTTGGTATCTCAGGATACATTTATGAAAACATTTGGATCTGGAAGGGCTTCAGAAGAACTGAATGTGAAACACTCTGCTGGTGGCAATGTTTGCGGAGAAGTTAATGAGCTTGGTTGTTGCGTGCTGGCAGCCCTGAGTGCAGCCCTTCCCGTGCTGTGATTCCCATAAGGCAGTTATGGGATGCTGAATCCCTGGCTGAGCTAATACCTTGCAGGGACCAAGGCAGAATATTCCCGAGGGGACAATTTATATTGTGAGTTAATAATGAGTAGCTAATGGATTCTCTGACCTCTATGTGTAAGGCTTCAGTTTTGTCACAGCAGAATGTGTGTTACTTTGGAAGAGCCTGATGGGTGCCCTGCCACGTGTAGAGAAACCCTCTCCACTCCAGCTCTTCTAACAAATTACTGTGGTTGGAAACAGTCATAACAATGGTGAAAGAAAGGTGAAACAGAAAATAACAAATACTTTCATCCTGCTCTAAGCTGTTTGGACGAGCTGTGGTATCTGTGACTACTTGCAGTAACAGCAGTAATCAGTAAGTCAAGGGTTAAGTCCAGAAGCACTATTTTAGTAACTAAATGCTATTTTAGTAGCTAAAGTGAGCAGGCTGGGTTTGATTTTTAGAAACTTGTCTTTAGGTGTGTTTGAAAACTTCTGGCTCATCTCATTGTAGGTTTGCTCATCAGCTTGAAATAGATAAAAGCTAAATATGTATTCAAAGTGAGTTTTAGGCCTGTTTGGCACCCAGTGTGCTCTGATAAGCAAACCTGTAATAAACTTTACATACTGAGTGTGGTTGTTTTTTGACTGTGTACAGAATGGACAGTTTCAGGAGGTTTAATTGCCATAACTTTGCTCTTGCTTGCTGCTGCCTTAGGTAAGTGAGCAGGTAGTTTTGACAGGGTGAGACTAAAATGCTGAAGGATTAATTTGATTCCATAATCTGTTCCTCAATTATATTTGGAGAATACTTATGGAAAATACAATTTAAATGTGGTGGTGTTCACAGACACTGCAGGACATAGAAATAGCTATGGGCCAAGGCTTATCACTTATTGGTGTGATGTATCCTGAACTGAAGGAAATTCCAACTATCTCTGGCCTGAAAATCATGTATTGTTTTCTGGCCTCCTCCCTTGGACTCTCTCTTGTGCTTTGGATACCTACTGCAGAGCTGTCTCAGCTATCAGCTGGAGCTGAGCCTGGCTTGTTGTGTCAGTCATGTCTCTTGCAAATGGTTAGCAGGTCTGTCTTGCTAAGTCCCTGCAGACCTGTCCAGTACTCTTGGAACCACTTGAACCCAACTGATAGCCATTGGTATGAGGAGCTGCTGTTAAAGTCAGGAAGAAGCAACTGCCTTTTGAATGGTTGGAATGTCTGAGTCACCTCAGGAAGAGGGTGGTTCCTGTACAGTATCAGATCTGTGATGTCCACCTCGAGTGCAGAGCTGCCTTGATGCTAACCAGTTGCAGAAGGAATGAGTTAGTCACCAGTGGGAGGGACCATCTTTAAATGCAGGCCGGGCAGAATCCTGAGCCTCAAAGCAATTTCAGTATGAGGAAAGGTGTCCTCAGTGCAGGGCGGTGAGTCCTGTGGGGAGTGCAGCTGATTCCAGTAAAAGGCTGTGTGGTGGGGCTGAGGGACCTCTGAATCCCAGGCATTTTGTCTTTCTGAAAGAGCTAGCTCTGCCTTGGCACCACCTTGTTGACAGTAAGCTGCCAGCACTAAAAGTGCTGGGTTTCAGGCAAAATGTACCATGCACGGATTGGGGTTTGTGTTTCTTTTTTTGTCCCCGAGGGTTCTCTTGAGCACTGTCTTCTCTCATTGCTGAGGTTTGCGGGTGTGTGTGTAAGGCAGCGGTGACTGCAGACCTTGATAGGTGATGAAGGAGGACTGGTTAGTCTTGCTCCACTGAGTTCTGTCTGTCATGAAGCCTTCTCCAGCTAAAGAAAAGGCAATGCACATGGACAGCATTCAACCATTCTTGGCTGGCCTCAAAGTGGCACAGGGACAGGAGTAAATGGAGGCCTTTGGGGGCTTTTTGGGTTTGGACATTTTTGCTTGAGTGGAGGGTTTTGTGTTTGGGTGGGGTTTTTTGTTGCTGTTGTTGAGGTTTGGGTTTTTTTTTCCCCCTGTTACTTTTCTTTTTTGTTTTGCCTTTTTTGAAGGGTATATATCAACAAGGCTGCCCCCAAAATACTTTGCCTCGTATGCAGGTGCCTTTATAGTTAAGGCAAAACGCTGAGGGGGGTGCCTGGGACAGACACTTCGGGGAGGTGAAATGCTGTAGATTGGTTGATTGACTTACTGTGGATCTGCTACAATTTGCTAACAGCAGAAATTGCCCTGTTAGCTGTTGACGTTTACCTAGTTTTGAGATCCGTTTCTGAGTAACAGCTCAGAGTGATGGAGCAGGGCAGGCATTGTTAGGATTACAGAGGAGAAGTTTGGGGTTGCTTTGCATTTGAGGGGGGAAATGCCTTTCTAACTAGGTGATGTGTCCAGAATCATCTTGTGAACACAGCTGCAGCTGGTTTGAGCAGTGCTCTCATCAGGTCTGCTGCATGCAATAGCAAAATTATCAAAATCTGGGGTGTGATTTGTCCTGCAGTGACTGCACCAGCACAGTGCTGCATTTACAGAACGTTGACTGCTCGGTGGTAGCTAATGATAAGAAAATCACCCTCTGGGTTTAGCGCTGTGATTTTTGCTATGGTATTGCTACGGGCGGATTCTGGACGTTTGTATCTGTGCCTTCTGACGCTTAGTGCTTCAAACAGCGCTGCTGTGTATGGAGCCTTATTTTGTTCTCCCCCAGTGTTTACGGCTACAGAAAGCGTTGCCATGCTTACCCAGCCGCAGAGACTCGGGCATCGTGAGGCCGTTCCGGGGCTTTCCCGTGCGGCCGCATTGCCCTCTAGAGGGCCCTTCGGAGCGGCTGGGCCGGGGCTGCGCAGCTCGGTGCCCTCCGGCTGTGTGCCGGGCTCCGGCTGCAGCCACAGGCTGAGGCCACTGGAAAGCAGTTGTCTCTGCCTGGCAGGGAGTGAGGCCTAAGAAGGAGTAAGTGAAATGTTTGCTTCTGTGCTCGGGAAGGATACAGTTTCCAACAGCACTGCTGCTGAGATGACTCTTAGTGAAGGGGTCAGGCTCATCACAGAGTCACAGAATGGTAGAGACCTCTGGAGATCAGCACCTCTGCCAAGACAGATTCACCTAGAGAAGGTCATACAGGGACACATCCAGGTAGGTTTAGAATATCTCCAGAAGTGGAGACTCTACCACCTCTCTTGGCAACCTATTCCAGTGCTCCATCACCCTTAAAGTACAGAATTTCCTCCTCACGTTTAGATGGAACTTCCTCTATTCCAGTTTGTGCCTGTTGCCCCTCGTCCTGTCACTGGGCACCACTGAAAAAAGCCTGGTCCCATGCTCCTGACACCCACCCTTTAAGTATTTTTAAACATGTATTAGATCCCCCCCCCAGTCTTCTCTAGACTAAAAAGCCCAAATTCTCTTGATCTTTCCTCATAAGAGAGGTATTCCAGTCCCTTCAGCATCTCTGTACCCCCTTTGCTGTACCCTCTTCAGCAGGTCCCTGTCCTTCTTGGACTGGAGATCCCAGGATAATGTCTTACCTGCTCAGAGTGCTGCTGTCCTCAACACTTGCAATGCTGTGTGCTGTCTGATGCAGACAAGCCACCAGCAGAGCCAGATACAAGCAACTTGCAGCTTAAGCTTATTTTAAAGCAGACAGCAGATCCTAGATGGGTTTACAAACCACCTCCTGATTCCCTGTGATGGTAAGCAGTCATTCATGGTATGAGCTTAGTGTTTACTCTATTTTTGTGTAAGAAAGGCTTTTGTTTAAAACCCTACCAACAGGGTTATCTAGCTTTCACACTGGACCTCACTGGTGGAGCTTCCTTTTGTTTAGTGGAGGAGCAGAGGCAGTGGGGACAGTGCTTGCTGAGGCAGCTGGTAGAAAAGTCCCAAACTCAACTGCTCCCTTCTCAGTCTGTTTCATGTTCACTTGATCTTGGGGCTAAAGCTGGTTGGTCAGACTTGCTGAACAGCTTGAGTAAATGATGTGTTACATACAGACTCCTGTCAGGTATGCAAGAAATGCCACCTTCAGCAGTTCTTCTGGTGCCTACAGAGAGTGCCTGCAGTGCTGCAATCAAAAGGCAGTGTTGTTTGAAGTGGGCTTGGTGATGTTGCCCTGACAAAGATCAGAACTGTCCAGTTGAAGGAGATTGTTCACTAAGAATACCAACCCTCATGTGCTGAATAGTGTGTGGGGGGGGAATGAGTCATCTGTGAAAGGCACAGTTCTGGCAGACCTGAACACCTCAAATTTCAGCTGTGTTCTCATTTGTATTATCAGCTGTGTAATGATCAAGTCACTGTCTGAACCCAGCTGAAATAACTTGTGGCGGCTCTGCCCCACGGTAGTTGTGCTGCTCTGATAGAGTTTAAGAATGTGCTGTGACCCAAATATGAAAGAGGTGAAAATTTAGCTGCAGGTAAACCATGCTAACAGAGGACTGCAAAGAAGGCAGACAGTGTCTTTTAGAATGTGTCTCTCTGGAACCTCTTCAGATAGTATTACTAGGACAGAAAAGGTCATTGAATAGAACCGAGTGATAATCTACCTGCAAAGCTCATGTGCTGAGTGATAGCCCTGCTCTGTAAAGCTGCTGTTTGGGTGGATCCCAGAGAGCTACAGTCACAGACTGCCTTTATGCTGTTGGTTATGGCCTGAAGTGTGCCATGACATCCTCCATAGCTCTTTTCTGGAATGTTCTTTTCTTAAACTTTCCCCCAAAGCTTGAAAGATAGAGGAGAGTGTTGGTGATCTCTAGTACGTGTCGAAAATTAACTGAATGAACCTTGTGGGTTTAGTTTGAACTGAGAAATCTTGCAGAAGATAGATTTGGCATAAGGACGGAGGATTTTGGGGGTCAGCTTTTTGACAGGAGTAGTGAGTGCCAAAAGTAGGCTGTTTATGGTGGGCCTAAGTTCCTTTCATCACAAGAAAATAGGATGGAGTTACCTGCAGACTGGAACCAGGCCATGACTGGAGATGTCACTTTCAGCCACCCATTTCATGAAGAACTGGTGGGAAGATGGGGAACAAGGGAAGTGTGTGAGTTGCTTCAGGTTGGGGCTGTGCTGGAGGGGCATAATCCAGGCTAACCAAATTAAACTTCAGTTGTGATTCCAGTCAGTTTGTTCTGCCCAGAGTGGTGGTGCAAATGCAGAAGTCTCTGTGTCAGTCCAGAGGACCTGCATGCTTCTTTAAAGGAAATTAACGGTGTCTCTTTCTCTTCCTTCTAGATGGATTGAATCTCCTGTGCTGAATGCCTCCAGATTTCCTATTGGATTTCACGTCTGGAAAAATCTTTGTGATTTGAGCCACTCTGGCAGACTGAATTTGTGTATCCAGGGTTCCTAAGACTTTAGACCTTGAGGAGGCAGCTGCTGCTGAATCACGTTAATCTGACATCGCAGCCACAATGGTGCTGTCACAAAGGCAACGAGATGAACTGTAAGGAACCATCATTTGGAAGTTTGGGTCATGTTTTCATTAAACTTTAAATATTCACTTCCTTTACCTGGTAGATTTTAGAGTGGCTCTGCTCACTTTCTGCTCAGTGCTATGTTTTGGGGTCTAGATAAATCTCTAGAGTACATCCTGCTGTTGGCATCTTGGAGCAAAATCCACTTGCCAAGGACATCTGCTTGGGCTTTTAACAAACCTGGTAACTCTGGGTGTTGTACTGTGTGGAAGACTTAGATGTTGGTGGTCTTTATAAAATAAAGGTCTGACTCAGATCCTCTGCCCTCACTTGGAGCTGTGGCTGAAGATGCTGTTGTTTGCTTTGCAGAAATCGAGCAATAGCAGATTACCTTCGTTCTAATGGCTATGAAGAGGCATATTCGGTTTTTAAAAAGGAAGCTGAGTTAGATGTGGTGAGTTCAAACCAGATTCTTCCTCTGCATTTTAAGTAAAGAGCTTGCAATTACGTGCCCTTGGCACTCATTCTGAAGATGTTGATCTGTTATCTACCTGTTGGTGTGTTTGAGAGCTGGAGGTGATAAACTCCAGCTTGTGGTCAGGCCAGAAAATTAAGAAACAGTCATTGGATGATTTGGTGATTTCTGAGCAAAACTCTTGCTTTTATCTTCAGCTAATGACTCAGACTTATTTTAAATGCTTGGATTTGTGTCTAGCTACCACTCAGCCATACAGTGGTGAGTTTTTCCTGCCATGGCTTTTTAAGAATCCAAGTCCTAAAAGGACCTGGATACTTCAAGACGAAAAGTGCTAGAGAGCAAAGCTAGCAAAAGGTAGCAATGCAAAGTTAGGAGAAAGGTGATAGAAGATGGTGTTAACATCTAGCCCCAAAGACAAGGCCTTCACTGGTCTCACTTCAGCAACTCCATACCTGGAGCATTGTGCAGGGAGAGGCTGAGAGGTCTGGCACTGTTCACCCAGAGGAGAAAGCTTAGGGAGATCTTGTTGTTGTTTATAAATACCTGATGGGAGGGTGTGAAGATGACAGAGCTGGGCTGCTGGCGACAGGACAAGAGCCAGTGGGCAGGAACTAAAACATGGTAAATTCCATCTAAACATAATAGAAAACTTTGTTTTTCACTGTGAGGGCAACTGAATGCTGGAGTAGGTTGCCCTGAGAGCTTGTGGAGTCTCTGTCCCTAGAGATATTCAAAACCTCACAGGACACAGCCTCAGCTCTGGGCAGTCTGCTGCAGCTGACCTTCCTTTGAGTGAGGAGTTTGGACTTAGTGATCTTTAGAGGTCCTTTCCAACCTGAACTATTCTGGGCTCAAAATTCAGAAGAATGTGTTTAATTTTAGCACATTAAATTTCTGTTTCCTGTCCTTGTGTCCATCTCCCCCTCCCCTCCCTGTAACTCATTTCCTTCACTGGGCTTATTCTTATCATGGAATTCTGCTTAACAGCATAAACTTTCTGCTACCCTACATCAGCAGGCTGAAGGCTCTTGTACCCAGATCTGAAATGGTGTAAGATCACACAGCTCTGGAGGCTGACGTCACTTGGTCATATTTAAGGAACAGGAAGACAGAACAGGGTTGCTTTTGTCCTCTGCTTTATCATCCAGAGCAAACGGCGGAAGCCTGCTCTGGGACTGGGGCAGTGGTGAAAATCACTGCCTCAGACTCTTGCATACCAGTTGGGTCACCCTAGAGTAGGAGTGCAAAGCTAAGTAGCTCATAGAACTTGATGAGCTCTGGTAAGCAGCTCTTTTGTTAGACCATCCAGATGCCAGTGACTTAGATCTAGTCACTTCTTGTGAGTTAATTCTCTTGATTTGCCTTTAACAGATGATTCTTGATACCATTTTAGCCTTGCTACACTTCACCACAGGAGATGTATGATTTAGCTGAATATAGCTGGATTGAGCAGTAAACTTGTGTGCTGACTTTTTGATAAATCCTTGCCTTTTGTGTGTTAAGAATCTTGAATTATTCTTTCTCCAAAATGCTTGGTTGAAGTTTGACTTAATTTCTCCAATCTGCTTCCAGGATCTAATAAATAAGTAGAAATGACAAATTGGAATACCATCCTTATAATTGAAAAACCTCGTACCATTCCCTTATCTGCCTTATCTATCAACCTAATTAAGTATTTTCTTCCCAAAGGTTAGAAAGCCAATCTAAATAGGCTAGATGGTCCTGAGGGAAAGAGAAAATGCAGTTGCTGAAAGATCCACATGACTTTCTTGCAAGAAAGTCTGAATTGGATGGGGCTACACTAAAATCACAAAAAACAAAGTTAAAGACAGAAATTATTTCAGTAAATTGGAAGGATTTGAGGGATTGCATTTTCAATACTGATCTCTCCTGCAGATAGCTGCAGCCTTTACAACTGCTCCTGAAGTAGCAGGTTCCAGCTGGTCTCTAAGCCAGAGAGCCAGTCCTCAGAGCTTCTCTGGAGTGAGCCATGGCATTGTCATTTTCCTCCTGCCTTTGTCATTCTCCACCTCACTGAGAATTATTCTAGTATGAGATTGTTGTTTTATACCTGGAAAGAAAGTGTGCAGTGTATAAGTACTCTTCTGTGCCTCTGCTGTTTGTTTTCCTGCCTTGCTTTTCTCCATCTTTCTTGTGTTAATAGGTGGGGGGGGGGGGGCGGGGAAAGAGAGGAATAATCCTCTGGCTTTTACAGTAACATCAGCTGCTCATTGTTGCTCCTCAGCTATTCCTTAGAGCCCAAAGGAGAAAAATACTTAGCAGAAGAAAATTACTCTTCAAAGTTTCATTAGAGGTGCAAAGTCAGTGCTGATTTCTCCAGTGTCTGGAGTGGTGTTCACTAGGGCAGGTGCAAGTCTGCCTTCTGCTGCAGCTACTGAAGATGCAGGAGAGAGAGCTTAGAGCTTATCTTTGGGGAGCTAGCACCAAATAGTGCAATATATTATGATCTTAACTAGAACCAAGTTATCAAACCCAAAATACTCATTGGTTTTCAAGGCAGGTGGAGTGTGTGCAATCTTTCCTGAATTCCTCTTCCTGTAGTCAAGAGGTTTTTATTAAAATGAGATGTTTGTAGCCTTTGAAGAAACACTTCAACAGGCTTTAGAACTAGACTGTATTAATTAATTTAAATGCTTCTCCTCCTCAGAATGAAGAGTTAGATAAGAAGTATGCTGGACTTCTGGAAAAAAAATGGACATCTGTTATAAGATTACAAAAGAAGGTAAGCAGAGATCTGATGGATTTACTTGTATCCAAAGTTAACATTTACCCCTTAACAGAACATTGCATGTTGTCCTTGTCAGACACATGTAGGCCTTAGAAAAGAGGTCTCAAAGATTAATTTTGAGGACATTGCATAGGGAAAATAGAGAAATCCACGTTGTGGAAGATGTTTTGTCTTGGTGCTAGCAGAGACATCCTCTAGGATTCTTTCTAAAAGTGCCCTGGCTGCAGTTTATGGATGGCCTGTGCAGCTGGGAGCTGGAAAGGAAAGAGGTGCCTTAAGGCACTTGTGTGCAAGGGCTGAGTAGCTGTCTGCAGAAGGCTTGGCTGGGTTAGAAAGTGGGTAAAACCCTGTGCTTTGGCCATTACCTTAAAGGGCAGAAACCATTAACTCCAGTGCATTAGAGCAAGAGACTCTGCTGCAAGTGCACAGTACAGAACTCTCTTTAGTAATGCTCGAGTGGAGCTGGAGTGTATTAAAGGGGGGAAAAAATAAACCCCAATGTGCTGACAGTAAAGACTATGCAGGTTAATGTATGAAGTGTTTTAACTACACCTTCAGTTTCTCTCTGGGTAAAGATGCCAGCTCAGGGGCACAACCAACCACTGCAGCAGTGGCATTCCTTTTGTTAACCTACTTCAATCCTCCGTCACAAGAATAGCTCAAACATTTGCACAGTATCTGAGCCATTGTGGTTTTGTAGAACTTTCCTGTTAAAATATTTGGGAAGTTGGAGAAGAAGAAATGTTTAAATTATGAAAGAATAAATATTTATAAATGATGAATTTAGGTTTGACTTTCAGAAATCCCAACAGTATTTATTGAGTGTTGGTAATCAACCTGGATCTGCCCAGTCTTTGCTTTACTGTGAGTTTGTGAGCCAGTTGCTGTTTGGGTTATGAATGAATGAAGATGAATTAGATCCTGTCCAAAACTAGAAATGAGTTGAATCCCTTTGAAATTCCATAGGTAATGGAATTAGAATCAAAGCTGAATGAAGCTAAGGAAGAGTTTACATCAGGTGGACCTCTGGGTCAGAAACGAGACCCTAAAGAGTGGATTCCTCGTCCTCCAGAGAAGTATGCACTGAGTGGGCACAGGAGTCCTGTCACTCGAGTCATTTTCCATCCAGTGTTCAGTGTTATGGTCTCTGCTTCAGAGGATGCCACAATAAAGGTAGGTGCTTGCTGCCTCAGCTGGGCAGAGAATGTGTGATGGGTCACATCAGAGCTTCCAGCTGGGCACATACTGTACTGGTGGAAGATTATTTCAGATTCTGCTTCAGCAGGGACACTTCTTTCAAGGTTGATGTCCTCTATAAGCTATGCCAGTTTATACTGGTCCAATTAATATCTTCCAGAACACTTTAGTACCCTTTGACCTGAGGAAAGAATAATTAAGCTCATGTGGATTTAGAGACTGGAGAAACAGGTAAAGTATTGCTGGGAGAAGGATGCATTTTGGCTGCTTGGCAGAGGAGCAGTGGTGTAGTGTATGAACAGTGATGTGAGGAGAAGGAAGTCAGCTGCCTCAAGTGTGTTAAGTGCTGATTTTTAAAGCTGAATGAAGGTGGTTAATGCAGCTGTATTCTGAACAGAAAGGGAATTCTTCCTGTTTGTTCTACGTGGGACATGCTAGGCCCTTGAGGTCCCTGGGACTAGGTGTATTCATAGGCCCTTTTCAGAGTGTACAGTGGCATGAAGAGATTTGTTGTGATAAGCAAATAGATTCTCATTTTAGCATCCAGTAAAGACCTGTGTGTGCTTGTTGTTAGAGTGTCTCAAGAGAATTATCCTCATAAAGGATCCTTCTCATTGTTCTCTTCTGAGTTGAAAACTGCTTGGAGAAGTGCTATTCTGACAAACCTTGAGCAGTGTGATAAGCAATCTGCTTGAAAATGCAGGTTCTGGTAGTGGCTGCCTCCTGGAGAAGATGGCAATGAGAAGTGTCAGCCAGAGCTAGTTCATGAAAAGCTTTAACCTGTTCTTGTTTCTGCAGCAGGCTTGAACATAGAGGACTTGTGTCTCTTTCTTCAGGCAGACAGGGCCAGCTGAAACAGTGACAGCTCTGTTTGTTAGATGTTCTAAGAGGAGCCTAATTAGCCGTGGGTTTGCTCCCTCTTATGGATGCACTGGATGAGTTTCCTTATTCTTGGAAGTCAAGCTGTGGGGCTTGATTTCTGACTGGTGTGTTTCCAGTTGCTGCATTCTGCTGGGATGTGATGGATTCTTTTTGTTGTGGAACGGTTTTAGATGGTGGTGAGGAGGTTTGTGTGCTTAGGATACAGTTTTAAATGGAATGTCTAATTCTGTGCTGGAGAGAGACAAAATCTGTAGGAGCTTGTTTTGTTTCAAAGGCTTTTGTTGGTGGTTAGATGATAGAAGACTGAGTTAATTAGGAGGTGAGAATGGGGGCTCTGTGCTATCACAGTTATTAACTGCAAGCATTTAATCTCTGACAGAATTCTGCAATCTACTCATGTGTGCATATCCAACTGCTCAGTGGTGGATCCCTAACCCAGTGCATTCTAAATGTTGCTCTCTAGGATGCAGAACATTTGCAGTTTGGCTCAGGGGAGGGGTGGCAGTGGGGACTGTTAAAGATGGTGCTGTGTTGCCAGAGCTGGAGAACTAGCACAGAAAAGGGTGGAGAAAAACAGTTTATAAAATTATAATTTTTTTTTTTTCTGTCCAAGGTTTCCTAAATTGATCTTTACTTTTAAGGGTATTGAGTATCAAACCTTTGAGGTCCACTGGCACTTAACTTCCCTGCTCTGTGTATAATGCTTTATGCTGGCTGAGAGGCAGCTTTCAGGATGCATCAATTCAGTTAATTTCTAAGTGACAAAATCATACAAAAATAATGCTTATTTTTCTGTGCTGTTAGGCTCTTTGGGGCTCACTTTCTTTGTCTCTTGCTCAATTAATTATTGAATAAGGTGCCAGACTGGCCTGCAGAGTGCAAATGTAAGGCTGGAGAGTACAAAGAGTAATAGGCTGCTGTTAACGGATTTTCTGTTCACTTGTCAGGTGTGGGATTATGAGACAGGAGACTTTGAGCGAACCCTTAAGGGGCATACAGACTCTGTGCAAGATATTTCCTTTGACCACACTGGCAAACTATTGGCCTCCTGTTCTGCTGATATGACCATTAAGCTATGGGATTTCCAGGGCTTTGAGTGCATCAGAACTATGCATGGTAAGGTATAAAGGGAATTGATTTAGTGGTCTGTAAAGTGAAGGGATTTTATTATTATTATTATTTTTCTTAATCCAGGAAAACTGCTGATGTGGAAAGGGTTTATAAACCCGAGTATTGTCCAACAGAAAGAGGGTGTGTGGGGGATTTTGATGCTGGGAGTGTTCTGTGAATAAGGTAGATAGTGTCTATGGAGTGAAATAGCATCTCAGATCTGTTGTGTGTGGTGCTGTGGGAAGCATCCCGTAATCATATTGAAATGGCACTTAGTGCTAAAATAAGTGCTTAGTGGACAATGAAACTCTGCCTTCAAATCACTGAAAAATGACCTTCTTCACCCTTCTGCCTGCTGCACTGCCTCGGGAAGGAGCAGTGAGTGGGAGAGGAGCTGTGTGTGCAGGGTGTCTGCTGCCTCAGTCTCTGGCCCTCTGTAGGCTCAGAAGCCAAAGGAGAAAATGAGAAAGTAAACCCACCACAAGCAGGAGATTCTGATCCTGACAGCAACTATTTTATAGTCTTGATATAAAAGCATTGTTATACTACTGCTTGTCTTGCTTTTTTAATATCTTGTAGAAGTGGTGGGTAGGAATAAAGAATGTTTGAGAGTGATGAAAACACACACCAGAGAAAACAGAAAGCTGTTGACTTCTCTGCATCTTCAAACACCGCAGAACACTACTGCAGAGGAAGCACAGAGGCTGCAGCTGGCTGATAGCAAGCAAATGAAGTAGTGCCAAGGGGGTTGCTTGGCCTTTAAAGATTTCTGTATGAATACACAGGCAGTGTGCGCAGTTTTGTGAGCTGGGTGACATGAGTGTGGGTGATCTGCCTTCACTGTCTTACATCCCTTCAAACTCAATTGCAAGTAAAAAGAAACAGTCTTTTCAGTGAGGAGTTGTAAAATACCCTGCTTGCACTGTAACCAGTAATCTCTGACACTTCAGCTCCCTGATCACTGGTTTGAGTGCTTTGTTGTGGTTGGAGTTCACTGGGGGCTCTGAGCCCTTAATGGAAGGAGTGGAAATGAAAATGGGGAAGTCATACATCGTAGTGTGTGGTTGCAAGGTGCAGCATAGCTGCCAATAAAAGAAAAAAGGCAACTTATTAGTGAACTTAGTGGCTCTAACCTTTAGGAAAAAAGAACATCAGATCTTCAGACAGAGAGGAAGCTGTTTAATGCCTCTAAGATGTTGAGAAATGATATCTACTCCAAACTGATCTCAGAGTTGATCCCTTCCTATATTCTGTCCCGTTGCAACTGTATAAGTGTTGCTTGCAGCGCTAAGTCTCTGGCTTTAAAACATCTTAGAGGAATCAGTGAGACCATTTCAAAGCATGCTCAGTGTCTAGCCTGTGTGGGTTCTAAAAATATAAATGATTATTTCCTAAACCCTCAAGCTAACATGTAAAGATTATTCCATAAAACATGTACTACTGCTGTAACTCCTTGCCCAAGATAAATGAATAGGCAGTCCTGCATGCTCTGCAACCAACTGTTACAGTACCACTTAAAGCTTTTATTGGTGTATCTTTTTTTTTTTTAGGTCATGATCATAATGTTTCTTCAGTAGCCATCATGCCTAATGGAGATCATATAGTTTCTGCCTCAAGGGATAAAACTATCAAAATGTGGGAAGTCCAAACAGGGTAAGTGCACTTCTGGCAAAACATGGGCACCTAAACAAAGGCAGTGTAAAGTGCTGTGTGTAGGAAATGGGTCAGGGAAGTCTTGAATGTCAGCAAACATTGTCTGAATTGAGGTACGATATTGTGCCCTTTAGAATAATGCATGGCAGGATTCTGCCTGAAATCAGTCAGCACAGGGTTTAGATTTCAGTACTGACTAATTAAAACTGGCTTTATCTCGGCGAGAGCTGCGAGTGCAGGACGCCACAACTTGGGACTAGGCAGAAGTGTAAATTCACTGGGGAACCAGAAGCTTGAGGAGAGGGGAGAAATCTGTTACCTTTCTTGACACAGATCAAGGTGTCTCCTGTGCTTTTGGTTTGGGAGCTGTGTGTGCAGGGTTTGCTGGGTTGTGCTTTGGTTGGTTTATTTTGTTGTACCATTTCATTCCTCACTTGTCTCTCCATGACCTGTAAATCTCCACTTGTTCTTAAAACACCTATTTAATGCAAACTGCTGTGTAAGCTTCTTCGTTTTTCCCCAAGCTTCCTGTTTTGTACCTTAACAGGGATTTGCTAGTTCTCAGCTGTCACTTTTCTCATGTTCACTTCCTCTCCGTGGCTGTTTTCTGTCTCTCTGCATCATCCAGTATGGCCATGTGCACGCTGAAATATTTTACCTTGACTTGGAAGGACGCTTGACCTACTCTTAGATCTGAAAGGCATCCCCAATGGCTTCACTGCAGTGTGGGTTGGGTCATCATTGTTCCTCTTCTCTCCACAGTTACTGCGTGAAGACTTTCACGGGTCACAGAGAATGGGTGCGCATGGTGCGGCCTAACCAGGATGGCACCCTCATTGCCAGCTGTTCTAACGACCAGACGGTGCGCGTCTGGGTGGTAGCCACAAAGGAGTGCAAAGCTGAGCTCCGGGAACACGAGCACGTGGTAGAATGCATCTCCTGGGCCCCTGAGAGCTCCTACTCCACCATATCAGAAGCTACAGGATCAGAGGTAATGCCTCCGAATCGGCAGACACAGTAAGATTTGTGACTCTGCTCCTGGGTACTGCTTAGAGTAACTGATTCTGTTCTCGAAGCGCTTGGCAGATCTAAGCAGGTGGGCAAGGATTTGGTATGCTGGTAAGCCCCCATCTTGGCTTCATGGAATCCATGCTCTTGTGTGAACAGTAGGTCCCTGCCCCCCTGCACCACTGAAGGTGAACTTTGGAGATATGTTCTGTTTCTGAAGTTGGGAGCAGGACCACCTTCTCATGTTTCAACAAAGAGATGTGGAAGGCATAAGCTGAGGGTTGCAAGGATGCTCAGCAGGTGAAAGTTGTGGGAGGCAGTGTCAGGAATGCAGAAATGCAGCTTCCTTGGGTGCACGGCACTGGAATGAAGCTCTGACTGCCGCATCCTAGTGTGTAGTGAGAAAGCATTCTTCAACAAAAATAAATCCTCCCCCTTGTGTGATTTTTTTTCTCTGGTTTGGTTGCTAAAGCTTCAAGGAAGGCTCACTAAAGGTCAACCAAAATTGCCTTCCGAGGGTGATGAAGTGTAGAAGAAATGGCTAGAAATGATCTCCCATTTCTAGCTAAACAACCCCAGGCATTCTTACCATTCCCTCAGCCTCAGAAAGGACCCAGATACCCAAGGGGGAAAATCGATATGCAGCAGGGATGTGTGTAGTGATGGATTTTACAGATTTCAGTCGAGTTTTACTTGCATCCTTTAGAAAATCCTTATAATCTTTTAATTAGAACTCAATTACATCCCAAAGCTTCCCTTCCTCCGGCAGTGCTGCTGCAGCGCCTGCGCTGCCCTCTGCTGGCCGGCCCGGCGCAGCGCAGCGCTGGGCTTGCGGCCAGCAGCGAGCAACCTCAGCCTCACAGCTGAAACGTTGCAAGGCCTGAGAACTGAGGCTTGCTTTCATGCTTTGCATGGTCGTGCATAGAAATTAAGTTCAGAGTAGGAGCTTGTCAAAAGTTCTTAAACGTGCTTTGTTACCTGTTCTGAAGAATGAGAATGCCCTGCTCTATCTGCCCTTCATACCCCTCTCTCCTGAGGTGTCCCCCTCTGCCTGAGCTGTCTGCTGTTAAAAGAGAATGCCTTGCAGTTGACAAGTATGGATTCAGAGTATTTGGCTTGGTGTGTCAGCAGGATGTCATTTCTTCAACAGATTAATTTCTTTTTGGGGGTGTTTATTTCTCCTGGTATCAGTAACAAAATAGGTTGTGTTCATCAGCTGGAAGCTGTCACATGAGCCAATGTTGCTGCTAAGAAACAGCACTCAGAAGGGATCTGCTTCCTCCCTCCTCTCTCCCACTGTGTCCTATATGTGCTGTAACCTACAACATAATTTTCTGTAGACTAAGAAGAGTGGCAAGCCTGGGCCTTTTCTGCTGTCTGGATCCAGAGACAAGACCATTAAGATGTGGGACATTAGCACTGGCATGTGCCTTATGACACTTGTAAGTTCATTGGTGTTTCTCTGGTGGTCACTGCTGCATGTGTAAAAGTCTGAAGGGAGTGAATCCTTACATGTTTGTGTTTTCAAGAGAAGAAAGACAAGCACTGGAAATGCACAGCTGTAGTGGCTGCTGTGTTTCAGATCTTGGTGGTGTTAAGCAAGACAGGGAGTCATGCAGTTTGAGTGCAGGAGTGCTGTGGTGTAGCTTTGTGCAGAGCAGCTTGGTTTGTCTCCAGAAGCGCTGCTCCTCACCTCACCTTTGTCTGCTGTGAGATGCTGTGTTCTGGCCTTCCTGCGTGCTGGGAGCTGAGCTCTGCAGGTCACATGAGGGCTTCTGTTTGCCTCCAAGGGACAGGAACTGCCATTGTTGGCAGAGCTGAGAGAGCTGCAGTAATAGAAACTGAAGATAAACTTTGGGTTCCTGGAGGGTTTCGGAAGCTGAGCGCATTCCTTGCGGGAAGCGGGCAGGGAAGTTCCCTTTGGCATAGCCTGCCTGGTGGGATGCTTAGCCTTGGAAGGTGCACCTGCTGACTGCTGTCTCCTTGTGCAAAGGTGGGCCATGATAACTGGGTACGTGGCGTTCTGTTCCATTCTGGGGGAAAGTTTATCTTGAGCTGTGCTGACGACAAGACTCTACGTGTCTGGGACTTCAAGAACAAGCGATGCATGAAAACCCTCAATGCGCACGAACACTTTGTTACCTCTTTGGGTAGGTATCCTCCTGCAGGGCTTGCTGCAGAGTGCTGCAGCCTTCTCTACACCTTCACCAGCTTTAGAGCTCAGCACTGAGCTAGACAGACCCCTTGTGGATGCTGCTGAAGCTTTTTGCTGGGTGCATTTTGATAAGGACAGTGCTGGAGTTTTCCTCTTCTGTTGCCAGTGTTGCACGCTGGATAAGGATGTTAGCTGCCAGGGGGTGGTGAAACCTTCCCCATGGAGTGTGTAGGGATTTGGAGAGTGGTCTGTTGAAAATACTTGCCCAGCAGAAAAACAAACAAACAAAACCAAACAGGGTTGTGGCTGCCTCCTCCCTGGGGGTGTTCAAGGCCTAGTTGGATGAGTCCTTGAGCAGTTGAGTCTAGTTGAGAGGTGTCCCTGCCTGTTGGAGGAGATGATCTCTGAGGTCTCTTCCAACCTGAGTCATTCTAGAATTCAAACGTAAGGGGAGGCAGAGAGGCACAAAGCAAAAGGGTAGAAAAACCTCAGCATTCCACACTTGGCACTCCTGGCTGGCATTGGCACATCTGGGCAGACAAAACCAGTGCACTTGAGGTTTGAAGTTCTAGCTCACAGCCTGTACTGCCTGCAGCAGGAAGAAGTCAAGTTTCTGCTGATTATCTTCAGTGGACAGCTGAAGTTCTGTTTTCAGGTAGCACTTTACCAGTTTTGAGATCTGTTTTACTCCTCTCTGTTGTGACTTCATCTCAATTGCTTTTCCATGAAATTCCCTCATGGCTGAACCAAAAATACATTTCTCAAGCTTTACAAAATTCCAGCATGAGAGAATCTGGAGAAGAGAAGGTTCCAAGGAGACCTTATTGTGGCCTTCCAGTATCTGAAAGGGGCCTACAAGAAAGCTGGGGAGGGACTTTTTAGGGTGTCAGATAGTGACAGGACTGGAGGGGAATGGATCCAAGCTAGAGGAGGGGAGATTTATATTAGATGTTAGGAAGAAGTTGTTCCCTGTGAGGGTGGTGAGACACTGGAACAGGTTGCCCAAAGCTTGATACATGAGAGTATTGACTGCAGGTCTTTATTGCC
>WBNM01010462.1:64889-130754 GCA_013399055.1 Ramphastos sulfuratus | reverse complement strand
TGGAGCACTGGGGATTATAGATTTAGTTTTGGGTGGGGGAAAATTCAAGAGGGTTCACTTATGGATTCTGTATCTGCTTTGTAATTTCTGTCTGTAACTCTCTCTCCAAATATAATTCTGTTTTTCTCCAATTCATTTGAGAGCTTCATTCTGTTGGCTCTTTACACCCACGACACAAAGCAGGGCAGGAAGCAACAACAGTGAGGCAGTAGCACTGCCAGAATTAGAGAGCACAACAAGGCAGAAACAGTGGTGGCAGCAGCAAGCAGCAACCACATTGGCTTTACCTGCTCATCTCATTACCAATGCAGCCTGAGTCTAATGGGCCTTTGGACACAGATTAGCCAGAGTGGCACTTTGCCAAGCTTAACCATAGCAGGTGAAGTCAGGGCTTGTTTTTACCTTTTAGGGCAGGACACAAACAAGTGCATAAACAAGTTTGGACAGACATGGTGGCACCAGGGGCCTTTTGTCTTCCTTTCCCACAGTTGCTTCTCCCAACAACAGGAGGGAAAGCAGAGAAACATGTCTGGGCAAGCCAGGACATGTCCAGACCTATTCTAGCTCATTTTGACCCTCCACAACACAAGGTGAAAACTGGAAAGCCACAAGATCACAGGCAATAAAGGCTGACTTTCTTGGCAATCACAACTTGCAAATCAAGTCAACCTCCTGCCCTGGTGGCTGATTGCCAGGAACAAGTTAATTAACCATCACTAAGAAATGCACGTCTAGTCTAGACCTTAACCACTCTCCAAAAGCTGGTTCCACCTCCTCTTGGCAGCTTCCCCAGCCTGACCTCCTATGATTATTGCCCACAGGCTAAATTCATCCTTGGGGATAGTGGTGTTTTTTTATTTTTCCCTCTCCTCAGCTTATATCAGAAATTAACTTAGTCCCAAAAATATGCCCTGGCATTTTTCTGTAACCTAAAGGAAGGAATAAAAAAAAAAAAAAAATCTTTCTTTCACCATTCCCTCCACAGCATTCATCTTTCCTGTCTTCTTCCAATCACCTTCACACCAAAGGCCTGCTGCCAGCTCCTTTTTCTCTCTCAGCTGACATTTGTGAGCATTTTATTGTAGATCTTTGCTCATTGAACTTTTTTCCAGTTCATGTGTCTTATTTTAAAACTACAATTCACAAAATAGCCTAATCCTCCAAATGGTGCTGAACAGAGTGGAATAATTACCTGACTTGTTTTTGGGCTCTGCTGGAGTCCAGAATTATACACTTAGAAAATGATGATGGCTTTATTTTCTGATCTTTTGAGTTTTCTTTAGTCCTCCCCCAACCAGTTTCACTAGATGTGTGAAAGACAGGTTTTGGTATAGGACATAAAACAAGCCAAAACTAATTACCACAGACAGGAAAGACTGCAGAGAGAAAAGATGATTTTACAATTAAAGCATTGGAGTAGAAACTCAGGAATTTAGACAGTCAACTATGTCCTGGGCTGCAGCAAGAGAAACATTGCAAGCAAGGCAAGGGAGGGGATTCTGCCCCTTTACTCTGCTCTCATGAGACCCCCACCTGGAGTACTGTGTGCAGTCCTGGAGCCTCCAGCACAAGAAGGACATGGAACTGTTGGAACAAGTCCAGAGGCCACCAAGATGCTCAGAGGGCTGCAGCAGCTCTGCTGTGAGGACAGGCTGAGAGAGTTGGGGCTCTGCAGTCTGGAGAAGAGAAGGCTTCCAGGAGACCTTTGAGTAGCCTTCCAGTATCTGAAGGGGGCTACAGGAAGGCTGGGGAGGGATTATTGACAAGGTCATTACAAGACAGGACAAAGAAGAATGGGTTTAAACTGGCAGAGGGGAGATTGAAACTGGATGTTAGGAGGAAGTTGTTTGCAGTGAGGGTGGTGAGACACTGGCACAGGTTGCCCAGGGAGGTTGTGGCTGCTTCCTCCCTGGAGGTATTCAAAGCTAGGTTTGAACAGGCCTTGAGTGACCTGTTCTAGTGGGAGGTGTCCCTGCCTATGGCAGGGGGTTGGAACTAGATGACCTTTGAGGTCCCCTCCAACCTAAACCATTCTGTGATTTTTTTTTTTTGGTGGCTTTGCCAAAGCCTCTCTCCATACCCTTCATCGAGCGAGTTAACCCCTCTGTGCCTCAAGTGAAATACTCTGGCACTGGGCTGGTTTATGCTGGCTGCTGTGCAAACACATCTATTCACATTTGTGAGATGTTCAGATAGACCAATAACTGCAGAACCACAGCAACTGGGCTGGCTGCAATCATCTGGCTGTATTTAATCATCTCTTGTCAGAAGCATATGCATCTTTAATCACAAGCACATGGGATATGGCAGCATCGCTCTCGAGAAACAAGAACTGTGCTGACGGGGCGGGGGGGGAAAGAAAGATATCAAGAGCAACAATTCCATATTTCTTACAGAAATTAAATGCCTAAAGTTATACCCAAAGCTCAGCATCTTCCCTATTCCAATTCCCCCCAAAAAGGGACAGGCTCAGGTTTCTTACTAAAAAAAAAAAAAAAAATCCTGACCAAAAAGTCAATTCCTATTCTACTGGTGATGTGTGAAGTTGAGAGCAATTACAGCAAGTCCCAGACTTCCATCCTGATACCAGGGGAAAGTACATAAAAGAAACACCACTAAATGCATACACATAGGCTTTAAAATAACCTTAGCAACGGGATGCCAGAGGAGTCAGGGGCATTAGCTGCATACGTTTCCAGGATGTGATGAGGACACTGAACCTTCAGAGTGAATTCCATTAAAAAAAACTCTGAGAGTGAGCAGTGACTGAAATGAGAAAGCAGCAAAGCCAAGCCTCTGCAAGCTGAACCCACACAGCAAGCCAGGGTCACTGTAGGTGCATGTGAAGGCTGCTGCCTTGCTGGCAACCCTGGGCTCAAACCGAGGCAGATCCAAAAGGTCTTTTTTGTGATGCTACCACTATGAACCATCACATGCCCACATACAAACTGCTGCCACCATGCCCATCCTGGTCACCCTGTCTGGGCAAGGGGCAAGTTCCCAAGTGTCTCCCTGCTTCTCCCTTCCTCCCCAAGCACTAAAGACTAGGAAGGTTGCTACATCCACAGATCTCCCCCTTCCTTTTTCCTTGCTTTAATAAATTAAACCGAGCAACAATAGAGATGAGAGAAAGCAGGACAATGTGGTAAATGTAGCAGAAAGAAATTTGAATTGTAATGAGGAGAGCTAATCAGGAGAAGAATGGACTATAGAAAAAAGCACTAATGAGTTTCTAAATAAATTCAAAAGGTTAATATTGTCCTATCTAACAAATACAAGAAGAATCCTAATGTGAAATTAAAGGCCTCATTCCAATGCCCTTGTGGCCATGTGTTAGAGCCTTGCCACCCACCCTCTCTAATTACCTGTCTGGCCACTATAACCTTCTGCTGCCTCTTATAGATGGCCATTGTACATGGGATCTCTTCAGGTCAGATGTAGAGAGAAAGAAGAGACTGAGACCCACATCAAGTGCTTGAGCCAAGAAGCCAGTGAGCAGACAATTTTTGACTTAAGAGTTTGCATCAAGATTTTTGTGGCCCCTTTGTGTTGGCATAAACAAATCATGAATGAAAAGGTAGTTTTCAGCATGAGTGATGTGTGTTTGTGAAGTGCTGGGTGAGGCAGTTTTCCAGCATGTTTGTGTTCACTTTTAGTGTGATGTGGATTGCCAGGGTGAGTACAAAGCCAAGGCAGGATCACTGAGGAAAGGGCAAGTAAAGTTTAAATCATATAATCATAGAACTATTGAGGTTGGAAGAAAGCTTTGAGATCATCAAGTCCAACTGCAGTCCCCCCACTACTGCTAAGCCACTGCCACTAAATCATGTTACTAAGCACCACAGCCACCCTCTTCTAAATACCTCCAGGGGTGATGACTCCACCACCTCCCTGGGCAGCCTGATCCAGTGCTTGAAAACCCTTTCTGTGAAGAAATTCTTCCTAATATCCAACCTAAACCTCCCCTGGCACAGCCTGAGGACATTTCCTCTTGTTGTACATGACAAGAGGCCAACCCCTGCCTCACTCCAACCTCTTTTGGGGTAGCTGTAGAGGGCAATGAAGTCTCCCCTCAGCATCCACTTCTGAAGACTAAATAGGCACAGTTCCCTCAGCTGTTCCTCAAGGCCTTTCACAATCTTTGTTGCCCTTCTTTGGATCCTGTTCAGCACTTCAATGTCCTCCTTGCAGTGAGGGCACTCAAACTGAACACAGGACTGGAGGTGTGGCACAGTTTATTAATATAAAAAGCTTAGGACTGTTTATTTGTTTCCTTTCATTTCTATGATGCCAGTAGCTCAAACATAAAGCTAAGACTTTCTATATATAATCAAACCCCAAAATATTCAGAGTCCTTTATGCATTCAATCACTAAAACATGGCAAAAAGTGTATTTCAGCCAAAATATGGGGTTTTTTTTCCTTTAAGTGATGAAAGGAGCCCCTTTCAAGAAAAAAAATAAATCCAATTCTCAGGCAAGTAATAGACTCACAGGTTTTTCATAAGAATAGGAGATCTGCTCAACTATTTTCTTGCTTGAAGGAAGGAAATGCTGCCATTATAATATTTTACCCTGAATATGGGAAAAAAAAACACCAACCAAACCCAAGAATGACATCATTCTTCAGGGAGAAGGCTGAGTATATTTTGTGTTCATAGCTGTCCATCTGTCTTCCAAACTGCAAACAAGATCCAGAATTAAGAGATGAGGGTAGTTGCTCATTGATCTCTCCCTGGTCCCACCATGGCAGGAGATGAGTTAAGTACAGTCATAGAATCATAGAACAGTAAGGTTGGAAGGAGACCTCAAGGATCATCTAGTTCCAACCCCCTGCCATAGGCAGGGACACCTCCCACTAGCACAGGTTACTCAAGCCCTCATCCAACCTGGCCTTGAACCCCTCCAGGGAGGGAGCAGCCACAACCTGCCTGGGCAACCTGTGCCAGTGCCTCACCACCCTCACTGTAAAGAACTTCCTTCTAACATCCATCTAAATCTTCCCTCTGCCAGTTTAAACCCATTGCCCCTTGTCCTGTCATTGTAAGATCTTATAAATAGTCCCTCCCCAGCCTTCCTGTAGGACCCCTTCAGATCCTAGAAGGCTACCATAAGGTCTCCTGGAAGCCTTCTCTTCTCCAGGCTGAAGAGCCCCCAGTCCCAAAGCTGCATCATCTCTTCACAATCCACCTTTACCCCCAGCAATAAATCCATCAGTACAGATCCAACAGGGACATGGTGACATGCCAGGACAGCCTGAGGATGTGCAATGACTCAGACTCAACTGATGGTCAGAGCTGAGCATGTCTGTGCTCCTCAGCCCTGCCCAAGGCAGCAGCCATGGTCAGACCCGATGCAAAATCCCAATGGGCAGAGCTGCAACCCTTGAAGCTTAACTATCAGAGGATCCTTTTACTCTTATCACTTACAGAAAATGAACAAAATTAAGATATGCACCTTTTTTCCTTTAGGCATGTGAATTATTCTACAGTTGGAGTAACAGCCCCATGCCAAGACTGACCATTCTATGTATTATTCACAGGAACCTTACAAAATTCTGCTCAGTCACTCATCCACCATGAATAATTTTGTTTGACAGGCAGGTTAAATGCTTCAGCTTTCTCCTCCTCCACCTTCTCCTCCTGGCAGGGAAGGTGAGCATTCATGCACTGCACTGAGAGGCATTGCTGTGAGGATGCTTAATAGAGGTTTCCCTGGGGTTCAACCCTGGGAGGCAAAGACTGAAAGTGAAAAAGCTTGGACCCAAGAGAGAGAGAGGGGGTAGGAAATGCACAGATACACAGACTTGGCAATCAAGACATATAAATTCTTTGGGAGTAACCAATGGCATCCTGGGGTGCATCAAGAAAATGTGTCCAGTAGGTCTAGGGAGGTTCTTCTGCCCCTCTTCTCTGCCCTGGTGAGGCCACACCTGGAATACTGTGTCCAGTTTTGGGCTCCCCAGTTCAAGATATGCAGGGATCTGCTGAAAAGAGTCCAGCAGAGAGCCACAGGGGTGGCTGAGGAACTCGAGTATCTCCCCTGCAATCCTTTGAACACCAGTGGGAGACATGCGCTTGGCCTCACGTCACTTCTGGAGAGCTCACCAGAGCTCCTCAGTGTTTCCAGCCCAGGAGAGAAATAAGATGGACAAGTATGGAGCAGCTTGTGCTCCTGAGCTCAGGGTGAAGATCTCATTGGCTGAACATTCCTGGCAACTACTTTCTCTGTAAAGACTTCGATGCAAAACTCTTCCCGAGACACAGGGTGCTGGGGTGAAATTGCTAACTGTGAACAAACAAGAGAGTTGCACAGCTCATCATAACGCTAATGACCCACTCTGAATCACACAGGCCCATCACCTAGATCTATTGGCCCCATTAGCAGACTGCTGAGTGTGGGAAATATGGAGAGGATCGTTTTTAAAAGGGCTTTACACTCCACATTCATTGGGAACCCTTTGAGGTGGAGTCTGAAGCAGGTGGTGAAATGGGAAAATGATTCCTGTTAATTCTTTAGCAGTCCAAAAAAAAAAAAAAAATAGAATATAATGAAATCATGAAAGCCTCATTCAGTCACACTTCTGCTTTTCCAGCAGCCAAAGCCTCAACAGAGTCCCCAAGGCTGCTATGTCCTATACTAGAATCTTGCTGCTAGTTAATGAGTTCAAAGACGTGGGGACAGGGATAGCCCACCAAAAAAAGTATAGGATATTCCTCCTTCATTAGCTGTTGTTCAATGGCCTGATGGAAGACCAAACAAATTGAAACAGCAGACAAAGCTCACTGCATGCAGTGCCAAGTGCTGAATCTCCTTCAATCTTCCTTCCTATGTTTTCTACAGAACTATGTCTTTTGCTTTGAGTTTCTCATCCACTCTGCAAACTCTTTGTGATGGTCTGGGAGTTACCTGCCCCCCACAGTATTAAAAAAAAAAAAAATTCACCCAGACTAGACTGGAAGTTAAGGACTGAAGCTCTATTTACAGCTAAGCACAATGTACAAGCAGAGATATACAAGTTAAAGGTAATACAGAAGCACAATCCCCCTCCCAGAAATCAGAATCCTCAGGAGGGACTCCCAACCACCCTTCCACCTTCTTTCCATCCCTCTACCTTACCCCAGGGTCTAGCTTACACACAAGCTGAGTTTGGAGGATTGGCCAGGGGAGTTAGAAGCAGAGTGGTTGGTTAGGCTACTCAGAGGCCAGCAGACACGCACCAGCAGCTAGAGAGAACAAAACTCTCTCTGTCTTATCTATGTTTGTGTCCTTGTTTTTATACATCTCTGCAAGCCTATGAGTGCAGCAAACATCATCATTGTTTGCTTTTCACAGCTTATTTTTTTCATTAAAATATTCCAATTAGCCTCAAACCAGCACACTCTTACTAGACATCTTGTCTACAGACAGGTGGGCAGAGTTCAGAGGAGGCCACCAAGATGATCAGAGAGCTGGAGCATCTCTCCTGTGAACACAGGCTAAGAGTAGGGATTGTTTAGCCTGGAGAAGGCTTCAGAGAGACCTTTTGGTACCTGAAGGAGGCCTACAAGAACACTAGGAAGGGACTTTTTAGAAGGGTTGTAGCACTGGGACAAGGGGCAACAGACAGGGCAGGTTTAGATCGGGTATTATGAAGAAATTCTTTACTATGAGGGTGATGGACACTGGAAGATTCCCCAGGGAGGTGGTGGAGGCCCCATCCCTGGAGACATTTGAGGTCAGGCTTGGTGGGGCTGTAATGAACAGGGTCTAGTTGGGGATGTCTCTTCTTACTGCAGAGGGGCTGTAACAGATTACCTCCAGAGGTCCCTTTGAGTCCCAATGCATTCTGTGATTCCATGATCATTACCATTCCCTATTTCACAGGTAGGGAAACTGAGGCACATCCTTCATCACAAGTGAGGACTATACCCTACACCTAAGCCAACCCTAATACTGAGTTTCCCTGCCCATTTTGCACAAGAACCAACTCCTCAGGTGACCTGGTGTATCAAACCAGGTGCATCTAATCCTCCTCTGGTGTATCAAGCCATCAAGGTCTCCTGAACTTAAACTGTGGCCACTGCCACAGGAACACCAGGACTTGTAGCATCTCAAGTTTCCCCCCACCCAGATGAGCCAGAGGACCTGAGGAACATGCCACAGGGGAACTCCCCCCCCCCGCAATGGGTTACACAAAATTTTACTCACCAGCTTAAACACACGAAGCAAATAAAACACATTGCAGAACTCATCAGGCATTTCTGTGTGAGAGCTGTAGAGAGCTCAGTGAAACTGCTGAAAGCAGATGAGGGAAAATGCAAATGTTTGATACTGAAGATGCTGAAGTTCACTTTTAAGGTCACTAACACAAACTCATCTAATATTAAGATACAATATTTGCTAAATGGAAGTCTCTGATGTAGTTTTTGCTCCTGACACTTCACAGCCCTGTTGCTCTCTGGTTTTTTTTTTATTTCCTATTATTTTTTGGCCAGATGAGTAAAATATACCAGATCTTACAACTGCTTGTAGATCCTCTGTGATTCTCCAAGTCCTGACACACTTCTAATTTTACCTTCTTCTCTCCAGTGCACTAAAGGTGTGGGGAATGAGTTCAGCTCACACAGCAAGAGCTGCCATCAGCAAAGAGCTGTTTCATTAGTGTTTTTCCCATCAGGTTAGTGCTGGAATAAGCAGCCAGCTGCTTCAGTGAGTAAACATATGTGGATGTATGTCACCTGGACAGCCTGCCCTGCCTCATTTCCTGGAGTCCAGCAGTTTGAAGACAAAAGTTAACACAATTCCAGCACTGTCCACCACCCAGATGATTCACCTCTGTAGCCCAGGCTCTGAAACGAGAGCTGCCAGCAGCAGCAGGGGATGTGTGATGGTTTGGGAGTTCCCTACCCCCCACACACAATGAAATCACCCAGACTAGACTCAGTCAGCTGGAAGTTAAGGACTGAAGCTCTATTTACAGCTTAGCACAATGTACAAGCAGAGATATACACATTATACAGAAATATACAAGTTAAAGGTAACACAGAAACACAATTCCCCTCCCAGAAATCAGAGTCCCCAGCAGCGGATCCCAACCACCCTTCCACCTTCTCCTCACCCTTCCACCTTCTCCCCACCCCTCTACCTTACCCCAGGATCTGCCTTATGTGCAAGGTGAGTTTGGAGGATCAGCAAGGGGGGTTAGAAGCAGAGTGATTAGTTGGGTTACACAGCAGAAAGCCAGCAGACAGAGCAGCTCCCAGAGAGAATCTCTACCTTATTCATATTTGTGTCCTTGTTTTTAATACATCTCAGCAAGCCTATGAGTGAAGTAGACATCACCATTGTTTGCTTTTCACAGCCTGTAATATATTATTTTTATTAAAATATTCCAAATCCTGGATGTTAGGAAGAAGTTCTTTACAGTGAGGGTGGTGAGACACTGGCACAGGTTGCCCAGGGAGGTTGTGGCTGCTCCCTCCCTGGAGTTGTTCAAGGCCAGGTTGGATGAGGCCTTGAGTGACCTGTACTAGTGGGAGGTGTCCCTGCCTATGACAGGGGGTTGGAACTAGATAATCTTTGAGGTCCCTTCCAACCTTACCATTCTATGATTCTATGATTCAATTAGCCTCAAATGAGCACAGGACAGGCTTCAGAAGCAGCTACCTCTCATCTGACCACTTCTGGAGTTCCTGATTCTGTGAATGGGGCTGATGTGTTCTTAGCAAGTTGGTGCATGCACCATAGAACTCCTCATTGCTATGGGTCCAGAGAAGAGGGCTGCTATGGACCCCACACTTGCATCTTTAGCTTAGCTACAAAACAAGAGAGTTTTAGTCACTCTGACATAAAATAATGTCAACTGACATAAAAGACTGTCAATGAGAGTTGAGTTTATTCTATGTTCCTTGTTAGGGGTTCTCTGGCATTTCCTTCATGCTAATTTGATGCTTCTCAAAACATTTCACAGACTTACTCCTGCTATTTTTACAGCTTTACAGGTGAGCAGGAAAAAAACAGCTGAGCATAGAGGAGCTCAGCCTGAGCCAGGAGGCCCAGACAGCACCCATGGGTGATGTCAGAGCTAGCATCAAGCCTATTTCTGTCTAACCAGGGGGCCACCAGGCCCCCCGGCCTTTAGAGCACCTCCACCATTCACCCAGTGTGCACCATGGGCACTCACCAGCGGTGTCAGGAGGAGGATCCCTCTGCCCAGTTGGGCAAGCTTGGGGCTTCTGCCTTTCCTGGGGCAGATTATAAAGAGGAGTGGGCAGGGAGGGCAAAGTGGTCACAGCTGGAGTGGGAGGAGACTCAGAGCCCAGGTGCTCTGGGTTTGGGGGTAAAAGAGGAAAATAGTGTGTGGGGTGGTGTCATGGAAGGCCAAAATAGGGCTAAAGGTGTTAGATGCTAGGTTGGACTCGATGATCTTAGAGGTCTTTTCTAATCTGGTTAATTCTGTGATTCAAACACGTGAGTAAGGGACTGTGGCTTGGGAAGATGCCACACATCAGCTGAACTCTGGGGTCTGCACTTTCTCTCTCAGCCCATGATTAGTGACAGTAAGTGTGACTCAGGAGTCTGACAAAGCCAAGGCTTGGCACCTGCTTACTGCCAGCCACACACAGGAAGGCCACTCTGCTCCCAGCCCCTTGTCAGTGCTTCAAACACCACTGCTACCCCAGCAGCATGCTTAGAAACCCTCTCTTTTCAGTGTGCAACATCCCCTGGGCTGAGGCTTTCCTGCCCTGCTCCCACCACGAGGATATGCTTCTGGAGCAGAGATACTGGGAGAAAAGCAGCTCTGTGCTCCTCTTGTCTCCTCCCAGCATAGCCTGAAAGCTGTGAGCTCTGGAAAAAAGCACAGCTTAGTGAAGGTCAGGATCTGAATGCAGATTATTCATGGCCATGAATTTATCTGATGAATTATTCTAAACATATAATTCAGCTGGCTCTGCTGGGCACATATAGGATGCACCTCCACAGCTACTCCATTAAATAAGGACAGTCACTTGCTTGAAAGCATAATATTTTATTTGCCACAAATATGCTAATTCTTTAATTTTCACACACTGTGCTAACTAGAAATACAACCTGAACAAGATGTGTTTTCTTGTAGCTGATTACCAGGTAGCATGTCATCACTGATAGCCTGGATTTTAGACCCTGATTTGGTGCTTTAAGCTTTTACCTAATTTTGATCCCACAGTAATGGATTTTGAGTTGCTTACAAACATTTGGGACAATCATCTGTCAGCCATGTCCCCATGCTGCTCATTATTTGTGCCTTCTGAGTAGATTTATTGGCAGGTTTGTCAGAAAATGTAGAATTTTTCTCTAGTGTCATCTAAACAAATGCTAAGAGGCGAGGAAGAATCAGGAATTTCAGTATCAGCTCCAACCTCCTGATGGTCCCTGCTCGATTCTGGTCTCCAGGTTACTGGATTCAGACAATAAAGCCAAAACAGAGACCCCTTATCATTTAACACATCTTCTTTACCCCAATCCCCTGATGGACCCTGCTGGTTTCTGGTCTCCAGGTTACTGGATTCAGACAATAAAGCCAAAACAGAGACCCCTTATCATTTAACACATCTTCTTCTATTAAGCTTTGCTGGTCCTGCTGTTAATACTGTGTAACTTCACTTTAAAAAAGCCATTTTCTGGCACTGTGATCTCTGCTGAGCACAAGCTCCCATGTGGAGGGACCACAGGCATCATTCTCAGTATAATCTGGGAAGGTTAGAAACCATTTATCCTGCCTGTTGCAGGTAGGTCTAGTCAGAGCTAATCTAATTATACAGGAATTATGGGAATTGTCTCCAAGGAGGATGGCACTAGGCCTCAGTCCAAGAGGGCTAAACTGCAATTCACCAAAGCAAGAAGGCTGAGAGATACCAACCTGGGACTGCAGCATGTAATTGCTGTTCAGAGGTGCATCTGCACATGGTTAATTATCCTTACTTGCAGTGCTTTGCTCAGTGTGGTAAATGGGAGCACATGGTAACACTGGGCTTTGGGAGCCACCTCAGAAACCAGCAGCTCTGGGGAGTTCTCTCTTACTTGGCAAAGTCTAAAACTATCTCCAGAGGCTTAGAGTCACAGGTGAGGTTTGTAATCCCTGCGCTATTTTGTCATGACAAAAGGAGGATGGGAACATTTACCACTATCAAATCCTGAAGAGCATTTTGCTGTTACCCCTCAGTGCTTGGGATTATGAATTATTGTAGTGCTGGACATCAACACAGAAAATCTGGGGAGAAGGAAGAACCAGAAAGACTATTTAAAAAGCAAGCACAGCTCTTTCAACCTCCTGCATAGTTCAAGTGCATTGTTTGCTCAGGACAACCATTCAATTTAATTCTTATCTTATCCAAACTCCAAATCTCTTTTGTCATCAGTTATTTTCCAAGGTGCTGAACAAAAGAGCTCTGAACTTACATTTAAAAGACACAGAGACAACACAAGTGCTTCTGCTTCTCTCCCCAGAGATTAGCCCAGCCAGACTCCTGATAGGCTCCAGACCTTGGGGAAGTGCAGATCTGGAATGAGGTAGAATGAAATCCCAAAACTATGGAAATGATGACAACATCTAAACACCACAAGCAATTTTGCAAGGCAGATGAAAATCCAGGACTAATGAGATGCAGTTGTGTTGCACAAGACTGAGATCTCCCTTTAGGTCTCTATCAAGAATCCTAGAATCACAGAATTGCTCTGGTTGGAAGAGACCTCCAAGATAGAGTCCAACCATGGACCTAACACCACTATGGCCATTAAGCCATGTCCAGGTGTGCCATGTCTACATGTTTTTTGACCACCTCCAGCAATGGTGGCTTCACTACCTACCTGAGCAGCTTGACCACTCTTTCAGGAATTAAACTGTTTCTAATATCCAACTTACACCTCCCCTGGTGTAAATTGAGGGCATAAATCAGGTAATAAAGGATTCCTTCCCTGACATGTTCTCTTCACTATCCTACCCTCTCACCTATAAAACTGTTTCCCCGGAATAATTTCCTTATTCCACAGATGGGAGAAACCAAAACAAGCAGGACCTAAGGCAGGCAGTTTACTGGGCCATGTTCAGTCCATGCTGCTCATTAGAAATGCTGGATGTAACCATTCCTCTGAAAAATGCACATCTATTAAGTGGAAGCTGATCAGAAGGCAAAGTCACTTTCAGATGTTTCCTTGATCCTGAAAAAAAAGGTCAGAACAATTTTTTTTTTAAAGTTCAAATAAAAAAAATGCTCAGAGTTAGAGGAAGTGGTTTTTTGTAATTGCAGGAAAACATTCACTCTGTTAAAGTAATCAAAGCTAATTGACTGGCTGGCAAAAAAAAAAAAAAATGGCCAGATTCTGACTTTTCCTTCTGATTTGAAATCCCACGCATTTTTCTGGGTAAAGAAACTCATTTCTCATACTCTATTATCAAATCAGACATTGCTGAGACACTTCTGATTCTCCTCTTCATAATAAATTGTTGAGAGCAATTTGCCATTCTTCAATAATTTGTCTATTCCCTCCCCCCCCAGCCCAAGTACCTGGCATAGACGCAGGTCACTAACACGCAGGTCACTGTTGGCTGAGTGTTTAGTGGGAGGTGTCCCTGCCCACAGCAGTGGGGTTGGAACTGTGTGATCTTTAAGGTCACTTCTAACCCAAACCTTTCTATGAATCTACCATTTCTACTCTGGATGGCACAAGCCCTGCAAACTCTCACCTTCTCTTGGGCTGCATTGGCAGCATCCCAAGGGACCACAGTGCACACATGGAATGTTCCCTTTGCATTCCCAGGGCACTGACCACAAGTAGATGTTGTTGTGACTGATAGGGCTTTGAAGATCCTCAGGATGTTCACCTCCTGATCCATGCTTTCTATAAGAAAGGGTCCCTATGCCTGTCTCAGCTGTGACCAAGATGAACTACAAAGGTAAGAATCACAGAACCGTAGAGGTTGGAAGGGACCTCCAGGGATCAAGTCCAAGCCAGTGTAGTTCACACAGGAATGCATCCAGGCAGGTTTGGAAAGTCTCCAGAGGAGACTCCACAGCCTCTCTGGGCAGCCTGCTTCAGGGCTCTGTCACCCTCACTGTAAAGAAGTTTCTCCTCATGTTGAGGTGAAACCTTCTCTGTTCCAGTTTGTAGCTGCTGCTCATTGTCTTATTGCTGCTGACCAGCGAAAAGAGCTTGGCCCCAGCCACTTGACAGCCAACCCTCAAATATTTATAGACATTGATCAGATCTCCTCTCAGTCTTCTCTTTGCCAGGCTAAGCAGCCCCAGATTTCTCAGTCTCTCTTCATAGGGGAGATGCTTAAATCCCCCAGTCACCCTTGTGGATCTCCACTGGACTTTCTCCAGCAGATCCCTGTACCTCCTGAACTGAGGAGCCCAGTATACTGGACACAGTATTCCAGGTGTGCTCTCACCAGGGCAGAGTAGAGGGGGAGAAGAACTTTAGCCCTGCTGGCTGCACTTTTCTTGATGCACCCCAGGATGCCATTGGCTCTCTTGGCCACAAGGGCACAATGCTGGCCCAGAAATGTAGCCAGAAGCGACTCAAGGCATGAAGTCAAAAGTCACCTGGGTCTTGTTATCACAAGGCAAAGTTCAGACATGAAATCATCACATTTCAAGAACACCCTTCCTCTGTGGTCAAGGCACCACCAGCTGGAGAAACATTGTGCTGGTGAGGTACAAAGAACATCTCCAAGCTCCATATGGATATTGTGGAAAGCTTCAGTACAATAAACTTCCCTTGTTGGAAACATGAAGGCCTGGAGCTTTTGATTCTATATGTTATATTGTATGTTTCCACTCATCTCCTCCATGGGCCAAAGATAAAATGGGTCCANCCCACACTGCTCTTGCTGCAGCCCAGCACTCTGTTGCTGTCTGGACTGTGTTTGCACCCTTCAAGAAGTAAACAAGACAATCAGAGCCTCTTACACCTTTATTGTCCCTAAACCTACTTGACCTAACCATTCCCACAATGGAGTCCCTCAAAATACAGGAGACACTGAGCCAAACTGATGCCAGGGTTCTGGAGTGAGAGACCCTGGTGTTTCCTAGACCTTTGTGGGCACAAATACAAACCTCCAGCTTTTCTCATGAACCTTGGAGGGGCTGTGCACGGGAAGCACGAGCCTGGCAGGTTCTGAATGCTCTGGGACTTGGAACAAAACAACTATTGCCATGGAGGGAAGTCCAAAAGCACTGACAGGTTTAATTCTCAGCAGGACACGTTCTGCTCTGGAGTGTACGTGTGGGAAATAAAAGATCAGCTGAAAAGATGAAACTACTTCTGACAACATCTTTATCCAAGCAGCAGAAAAATCGGCTGCTCAGCAATGAGCTTGGCTGGCTGGTTTGTTTGTTAGAGCTGGGCAGCCTGCACCCTGGGGAATTCCAGCAAAAGCACTCTGAGCAAGGCATAAATTGGGGTGCCTTCAGCACTGAGCACTTCTGTCTTTGCTTTCACTTAGAGAAAAAGGAGGAGGAAGGAAACAAATTAAATAGGAAGGAGTGGAACAGCAGAATCAGACGACAGCATGGGTGAGAGGAAATAGTTTATACTTACTTGAGAGGCTTTTCCAAGTCATCTCTTGTGCAGCTCAAACAGCAGAAGAGCCTTGTTTGACTGTATTAGACACACAGAAGCACACAGACATCTAAAGTTGTTTGCAACCATCTCTTTCATCCTGAGCTGTCAGATTGCTTCAACAAGCCACATCTGCACTGATTTGTTTTCATACTTACTGCTGAACAGACAAAGCAGTGACAAAATTCAGCTTATTATGACCAGCTGAAAGGGGAAGCTACTCTAATTCCATGGGAACTTCACTTACAACAAATTATACTAGCTGAGCTACATGGCTTTTTGTGTAGCATGCTGAAGTCAGGAAAAGAATGTGAAGCAGTGGCTCTGAGATACATTTGTGCCATTGTTCTGTGCTAACATCAGGGAGAGATAGGGATGCTTCAGCTCAAAAGCTCTGGCCACCAGAGCTCTGGAGAAGTGAAAACCAGAGCTGCCCTCCCTCAGGATCCCTGTGCAACCCCCCAGCATTTCACCACGAGCTTTGTTAGCTTCAGTGTCCCTTTGGAGCTCATTAACTGCCATGGTTTGGGTGGGGATAAAACAGCACTCAGAAGCCTTGTGAGACCTACTAACTGTACTTTGCTTTCCTTACGCTGTGGTTTGGCTTGGGTCACAGCCTGCATCTGCACAAACATTTGTTGCTTCTCCCCAGCTCCTTGTGCAAACCAGGTGTGCCTCATAGCAGTGCCAGTCCCTGCTGCTGCTCAGTGTTCAGAGCTGTTTCCCACTCAGGTGGCTATTAAATAGCTACTCTGAACCTATGGGGAAACTGAAAGCAGTGAATTGAGGAGGAAAAAAAAAACTCAGAGGAAGAAATCTTCCTTCCCAGTGTAGCTGCATTGGAGTGACATGTTAAATTTACACCCACAAGACCACATAATAATTACCCAGGCCTTCTGTTTGTGCAGTAATTACAATGAAATGGTTTAAGGAGGAGGAAGAGAGTCTTTCACAGTAGCCAGGTTGGTTTTCTAGTCACCTCCTCCATCTTAAATGTCTCTTTCCTCTGTAGCAAAGAACTTCCAGCTCGTGACTTGCCCTGGCTGTGACCCTGGAGACCTAGCTTCAGGTCTGTGGGATGCTGGTGCTCAGGACAGGCTGAGAAGGAGCCTCCATGGAGACCTAGCTTCAAATCTGTGGGGTGCTGGTGCTCAGGACAGGCTGAGAAGGAGCCTCCATGGAGACCTAGCTTCAGGTCTGTGGGATGCTGGTGCTCAGAACAGGCTGAGAAGAAGCCTCTATGCCTCATACCCCATCCTTCACACCAGAACCAGATCTGTGGGTGTCACTACATTGGCAGTAAAGGTGCCATCAGCTATCCAAGCAGGATTGTGGGCACCTCTTTGTGACTGTCTCCAGAATATTTAATGTGCTCTTCAGATCCACCAGCAGCAGCCCTCATTAGCTTTCCAGCCTACACAAGAGAAAACTCCTTGGTTCCCCAAATGAGCGGACAACTGGTGTGTAGGTTCAGCTGGGACCAAGCGCAGTGGCTGCACCCACGGAGATGTGACTGTCCCCTGCTGTCCTCGGCAGCAGATGAGGAGCTTCAGAGCCTGAGGGTGACCACGCGGGGGCTGCTAACATGCTTCACTTCAAACGCCAATACAAGCTCCCAGCTTGAGGCATTAACATTTAATTAGCAGGGACAGCTGGATGCGGGCGAGGGTCTGACTCTGAGGATCTGGAGAGAAACTACTCCACTCAGCAACAAGCTGTCCAGCACCGAGGAGCTGGACTCAGGCCAGGTATTATTTATATGTCTTAAGATCTCACAGATTTCACTTTACCAGTCTTGGCTGGCCAAGAAACCACACCAAAGCTTGCAGCCTGTGGTACACACTCTCGAGGAGGTTCTGGCTCCTCAGTTCAGGGGACCTACTTTGCCATCATCATGCTTCTTGGGAGGGAGATGAGGCCTGCCACCTGGGTGACCCCCATTTTAGGTGTCACACGTGGCAGTGGGACAGGAGGACACAGGCATCTGTGCACACCCTCCCAGCTCAAGGCTGGCTGCTACTTCTGGTACCCACCAGCATCCTCCAGCAAGCGGGCAGGTGACAGATTTTATCTTTCCTAGTGGAAATGAAATTCAATCTCACAGAAATAATTGTGTTTGTTTTCCCTACAGGTTCCAATCAGGCATAGCCTGCTATTGCAAAAGCCAAATACTCATCACATTTGCTTCTCCTCTCATTGTCAGTGCCATAGGTTGCATTTTTTCCTCTTGGGTGGGTGGTGATAACTTCAGTGCTTGGACATGAGCTTATATCTCAGTTTTCAGTGAACCAGACCAAAACTGAGGGGAACAGATACCTTTACACATACAAGAAGTCATTTTTAAACAGCATTTTTGTTGCCATGAAAGACAGGAAAGACCCCTGAGCAGCTCTGGAACCGAGTTTGCAAGATGAGCTCAATCTTTCACGTTACCCCCAGCCAATCTGCAGGTGTTTGAAGTGCTGCTGTTGGTCTTTAAAAACACACAAATCTTTTCTAGGGTGAAGTAGGAGAGTGGTGAAATACCACAGCAAAGGAAGACCAGGCTGGCCCCTGCAGCACAGCAGCCAGCCTGCCATCAGCCTCACCCTCAGCACTTGGGCACCCAGGGGTGCAGCTGGGGACCTGCAACCCCAAAACACAGCTCTCAGCCTGGTCCGCTCTTCGAAGGAAGAGTTTGGAGTATTAAGGAGTGGAACTTGCCGTGCGTGGGGCTTTGTCCCCCTCTGGTGACTACCTCGTGGAAGAACAGGACAGAGACAGCTCTGAGAACCTGACACAAGCTGGGCTTAGCGTTGCCTGGGCTAGGCTCAGCCTGCGAAGGCAAGACAAAGACATGGTCGCGGAACGGGTGGAACAAAAACGAACAGAAGCTCAGTTATAAATGCTCAGTTAAAAAGAGAAGCTCAACACCACACAACCTCCTCGATACAGGAGCCATCCCAAAGCTTGGCTTACACCTTCCCCAAGCTGCAGTGTCAGCAGAGATGCTGCTCCAGGTCTGAAATGCCCAGAGTTAGCAGGCAGTGCTCCTCTTTGCAGGAAAGAAACTGCGTCTGTGAGGGGTTTGTACCTGCAGACCAAGATGCCACTAGCAAGCCTCGAAGGGAAGATAGTGTTGCTCCCCTGAAGGTTGGATTGAAGGATGGGCTTTACCCCACTTTTGATTTCAGCTAAAGAAAGGCAGGATAGTTCCCAGTGAAAGCAAACACCATCCTCAGAGAAAGGCTAAACCCCCAGTTCCCCATTAAAGAAAGCTTTGTGTGAAACTTTTAGGTCAAATCAACTTTTAATTTACACTAAAAAATGGGAGATATGAGCACTGGCAGATGAATTTACTGAGGGAATTCCTCATCTAGGATGCAACCAGGACAACATATCCTTTCCCCTTCAGCTGAGAAGGAAAGGAATGCATTTAATTCTTTTTTTAGACCCACACTGTTTCAGCAGATTCATTAGGAATCCACCTCAATGTTCTCCAAGCTCTTTTCATTCCAATGAGGAAGAGAAAAGGCTTCAATTTTTTTGCAAGTATTAATTAAAGGAGAAAGTGGCAAAGTTCCACCTGGGAAATCTCAAGTATTATGGTAAGGTTTTTTTTAAAAATCTTCTGTCGTACATTCAACTTAAGGCTTGAAAACTGCTGGGAGCTTAACAGTAAAAATAACCTCTTGGGGGGGTAATTTTTTTGATCAATAATCACATGAGGGTTTTTTTGCCATCTTGAAGGCGTTGAGAGCCAAATAAGAGTGGATCTGGTTAAAAGTATTTGGAATAATACCCCTGAGCTTAGCACAACCCTTCCACATAAAGACAAATTTCCTCACATCAGGTGCAGCCTTTCATTGCAATCTGCCTTTGTGTGCATCTGATTTTGCTTCTCAGAAGCAAACCCAAAGCTGTTTAAAAAAAAAAAAAAACATTTTAGAGATAAGTGAAGCATCTTCCTAGGTGCCTTTCCATTCCATGAAATCCCTGGCATTTGAAGGTTTAGCTGTATCAGCAGAGAGAATCATGCAGGGAAGCCAAAGGCCAAACACAAAAACCCCACAGCAGCTGAAGCAATCGGAGACTTTGCCACTGTCTTCAGCAGAGCTGAGATTCCACATGATTTACATACTCTTTGCAGGATTAAAAGACCTTTAAGAAAGTTTCAGCACTCCTTTGGCATCCCCAGCACTGCACAGAGGTGTAAGGCATGCAGAAAGAGGCAACTTCTCCAAGTGGGTTTCATGAGGGTTTGCATTTAGGATTGCAGAGCCTTGAGAAACAATGAGCTCACTGCTCTAGAGACTTGGTTTACAATCAGGAGGTCAAGAATGAGTCTTCACAATCTGATTCTTCTGAGGCAGTTTCCTTTTGTTCCTATGCTGTCACAGATAATTTTCCTTGAATACTTAAGAAATTATCAAAATCTGAGGGGGGTTGTGGTTGCTGCTGGTTTTGCACCTGGTTTTATACTGGGTAAATGTTCATAGTTGCATCATCTCCCAGCCCTAATGGCTTTATTGACATCATTATACTGTCTTTAAAACTGTCATTTGAAAGCTTTCTAAACCTTTTGTTGTTCCTGAAACTCCTTATTTTGAGGGAAACCTTGCAAGGCAGAGGTCTGCTTTAAGCTTCCATCACCTTTCCCATCAGCTTTAGAAGCTTGAGAGGTTTGCCCTCCATCCTGCCTTGCTAAGCTCTCTGTGGAAAATGGTCCCAGATATTCTACAAGCCTGTGTTGGTCATGTTGGAAAGGATAGGTTTAAACTGGAAGAGGGGAGATTGAAACTGGATGTTAGGAGGAAGTTCTTTCCAGTGAGGGTGGTGAGATACTGGCACAGGTTGCCCTGGGAGGTTGTGGATGCTCCCTCCCTGGAGGTGTTCAAGGCCAGGTTGGATGAGGCCTTGAGTGACCTGTGCTAGTGGGAGGTGTCCCTGCCTGTGGTGGAGGGGTTGGAATTGGATGATCTTTGAGGTCCCTTCCAACCTTACCATTCTATGATTCCATGATTCTGTGATGTCCCTGTAGAAATCACAGAAGAGGTGGTGTGGTAGTTTGAGGGATCTCCCTTAACAAAGGGAGGGCTCATATGGTGAGAAGTGTCACCTCATCCACACCTCTACCTTGCAGTAGTGCTTTGGTGCTTCTCCAGCTCAGTGAGAGCACCTCTGCAGAGCTCCTGGGAGAAGCTCCTCTAGGCAGATCTGGTCTAGTATTGTAAGTATGAAGAGGCATTACAAGGATTTGTACCTTTGTGGTTGGTGGCTGACAACAAGTAGGTAGTGGATTAGCTCCATCATCCACCAGGGGAGTGTAGGAAACAGCATCTCCCCATCCTTGCTTTTTTTCCCCCTCAGTTTCTCTGTCTATGGCTGTGCTTATTCATTTCATGAGGTGTCTGGTGGTTCCTTCTCACAGAAAGAACTCCAGTTCCCTTGCTCAATTTATGTTAGCTGCATTGTAAAAGCATGAGGGAAGGAAAACCACAAACTTTTTACTTGAAGGAATAGAAAACCAGATTATGTTCTTCATTTATGTACTTGAAAGTTAGAGCAAGATTTGGTCTGTCCTCACACTAAGGAAATTTTATGGAAGATAACAAACAGCAGCATGATTCAATATTGTTGAAGTGATGACTTTCTATAAATATAGGGAGGAAAAAAAAAAGTCAGAATTGGCCAGTAGAGCTATTAATTAGAATGTGAAAGCAGATAAATAATGAATAGCAGTGTCATGTATTCATTAAGATTCTACAAATGAAAAATATCTCTCCTGGTTATTCCTTTGATGAATCCAGCCCAAATATACTTGAACTGCAACATAAAAAATTCAGGATGCTCATATTTCATTCCATACCAGCCTCTCTCAGATCCCCAAAGCCAAGGACTGCAAATGTCTAATCACAGCATCAATACCAACCTCTTTCCCTAGCCTTCGACAAGCCATTAAAGCTGACGTAGTCTCAGGACAAGAATGACTCTAATCAACCCTTATGAGGTTGTACATGGCTTTGGCAAGTTGAGACACCCTTGCAAGAAATTAGCTGATGTGAGGTCCTGGGCTGTGGAAGGAAACATCAGTGCTTGGTCCAAGGATTCAGAGCTTTGGCTGTCTCTTGTTTATTCAGGGGTTCATCTTAGAGAGACGAGAAGGTTCCACTTCTCCTGCATGCTCTATCTTCTTTGTGGGGGTGCTGTGGACTTGTAACTGGCCACTGGAAGGGTAAAATCTATGCTGTTCACCCTGTCCTGGCTCTCAATAAGCATTGTTATTCCTTACCCTGTTTTTATTTTAGATATGTAAATACCAGCCAGAGCCAAAACAGCTACACTGCTGACCAGCAAGATCCACCACACTGTTGTGGGCTACCTCTGCCTTTAGTCCAGGGGTCCAGATCTTCCTTACCATCATGAGTACTGAAGTACTGTGTGCAGTTCTGGAGCCCCCAGCACAGGAAGGACATTGAACTGTTGGAGTGGGTCCAGAGGAGGGCCACAAAGATGATCAGAGGGCTGCAGCAGCTCTCCTATGAGTACAGGCTGAGAGAGCTGGGGCTTCCAGGAGAGCTTGGAGTGGCCTTCCAGTATCTGAAGGGGGCTACAGGAGAGCTGGGGAGGGACTATTGACAAGGTCTGGTAATGACAGGACAAGGAGTAATGCGTTTACACTGGCAGAGGGGAGATTAGGATGTTAGGAGGAAGTTGTTTGCAGTGAGGGTGGTGAGACACTGGCACAGGTTGCCCAGGGAGGTTGTGGCTGCTCCCTCCATGGAGGTGTTCAAGGCCAGGTTGGACGAGGCCTTGAGTGACCTGTTCTAGTGGGAGGTGTCCCTGCCTATGGCAGGGGATTGGAACTGGATAATCTTTGAGGTCCCCTCTAACCTTACCATTCTATGACTTCAGGCTGTTCAGGAACACCTCCAATTTACAGATATTCCTTACATTTTAGAAATTCAATTATTACAGCAAATTATTCATGTGTTGGAAAGAAACAGATCCCACTACAGCAACAGAAGGACTGAAACATGCAGTAAGAAAGGGAGCTCTGAAGAGTGACTTGGACAGCCATGGAGAAGAAGGCTAATGATGCTTCTCTGTTAAAATGTCTTCCAAAAGCATCTAAGACCCTTTTGAAGAACTAGAACCCAACATGTCACTGAAATTCAAGGGCAGCCTTAGACTCAACCTCACCTCAACACTTTAAAAAAGTATAGAAAAAACCCAACCACCAACTCCACCACCAGAAACCAACCCCACAGCAACCAAAGAACAAAATCAAACCAAACCCTACTGCCGTGGCATGACTCTACACACAAGTAGCTATAACATATGGCCAAGATGAAGGTGTCAATCTCTTTTCAGTGATACCCAGTAATGGGACAAGAAACAGTGAGTACACAGTGGAAAACAGGAGGTTCCACCTCAACATGAGGAGAAACTTTATTGTGAGGGTTCTGGAGTCCTGGAGCAGGCTGCCCAGAGAGGTTGTGGAGTCTCCCTCTCTGGAGGCTTTCATGAAACCTGCCTGGATGTGTTCCTGTGTGACCTGCCCCTTAGGTAATCCTGCTTTGGAAGGGGAATTCCCTTCCAACCTCTAACATTCTATGATTTATGGACTATCAGCAGCAGCTGCCACTACAGATTGGTTTTCCTCTTACCCCATCCATGGGCTCCAGGCAGAAGGGGAGCAGGAAGGCAAAACACACAGCAAAACCTCCAGCCATGGTCAGTGCAGGTCCCAGCTCAGCGATTCTTTTTGCTCACAGAGGCTTTCACTAAACATTAAAACAGAGTTCCTGAGGTGTACTGGCAGCTGTTAATAAAAGGCATGCTGCCCCCTGGGGTTTGTCAGCTCAGAACTTCAAAGCTCATTTTACACACAGGCTGACTCTGGGTTTTCAAAAGAGAATGTTAACACGAGCTCTTTAGTCAGATGAATACAAGTATCAGGAGTCCCCTCTGCTTCCCCCTCCCATCAAATTAAAAAAAAAAAGAAAACCCAAACACACGAAAAATTAGTGTTAATTCAACAAACCAACAGCCTCTGTTGTGTCCAGCAACAGGACAAGAGGTAATGGACACAAACCTGAAGGTACAAAGTTCCACCTAAACATGAAGAACTTCTTTACATTGAGGGTGATGGAGCACTGGAACAGGCTGCCCAGAGAGATGGTGGAGTCTCCTCTGGAGTCATTCCAAACCACCAGGACACCATCTTATGTACCCTGCTCTAGGTGAGCCTGCTCTGGCAGGGGGATTGCACTAGGTGGTCTCCAGAGGTCCTTTCCAATCCTTATCATTCTGTACTTCATCATTACAAGTGTTCTTCTGATACATCTTCACCACTCTGATTTGCAGCCTGGGCTTCTGCTGTCCTACCAACACTGCCCATTTACAGCTGCCAGATCACAGATTCATGGNTCCCAGAGCCCGTGACCAGCCCGACTGGCTTACCTTTTGTTTTGGGTTCTTTCTTAAACATCACAGCAAGCCTATGAGTGAAGTAGACATCACCATTGTTTTCTTTTCACAGCCTATAATATAATTTTCTCTATTAAAATATTCCAATTAGCCTTAAACCAGCATAGCCTGCCTTTGAATGAGTTCCCCAGAAACAGAAGCAGCACCCAGCTCCTATCTCCATTCGTGTTTGAGGTCTCCTAGGCAGGACCCCACTGCAGCTTCACACACAGCCCAAGAGCATGCTTCAGCAAATGGGCATGCATCAAGTGCTGTGGGCTGAGACATCCCCAGCATACCTCAAAGCTCTCACACTACATTTTCTTCAAGCAGAGGACAGCTGAGCCTCACTGGCAGCAAGATTTGGGAAACAGTTTCCCAGAACCTTATTCAGTTGCAGATGTCCCTGTGCATGACAGGTGAGGTGGACTGGATGATCTGTAAAAGTCTCTTGCTATCCAAACCACTCTCTGATTCTACAAGAACACCAAAGCTGGGCTTTACCACCATCCAAGTACTTCCAAGTTTAAAGGCTAAGCAAAGAGCATCCCAGTTAACATAATGGGGAAAGGCTGGGAGGGGAAGGCAGGACAGAATTCATTGCAGTGTAGATAAAAGTCCCAAGCACTACAAATGTGATTTTTTTTTCCCCTCCATAACTGTAAAATAGAAAGCAAGAGCAGCTGACCCAGCACAAGGAGTGAGAGTTAATCAAGAGGTGTTTAACTGCCTCACCTTTTTCTATTATACAAAGGCTGATATTGATGCAGCCTCAGACAGACACGCTGCTGATTGCAGCCCAGAGAGGTGAAGGGCTGGTGATGCCCATTTCCCAGCCTGCATTTATCTCATGCCTCTTGTTCAGACTGCTCTGCAGAGGCAGTTGTCTCATATCTCACCTCCAAGGTCTCTAAATGCTCCTGTTCATAATGGTACAAAAGACAACAAGGATCCACCATCCCAGCATGGGTATGATGGTCTCACAAACCCTTTGCTATGGGATTTCACAGCCATGGGAGTTCCTGAGAAACCTACATGCAGAAATATCTCCCAGACCTGGCAAGAAGGGAACTGCTTTTTCCTCTCATGTGAGGCGAGTACTTCCATCCTCTCTCTTTAACAACACTCACCTTTGAATGAAGCCCAAAGCCTAACAAACAGACTTTCAGCTTCAGCACAGTAACCTCTGGTTGTCCTTGGCTGGACTTTAAGAAGTTATCTCGTCCTCACACTCCCAACAAGCTCAGCACCACCTTCACAGACATTGTGCCCTGCAAGATGTCAGACCCCATCTGGAGTACTGAGTACAGTTCTGGAGCCCCCAGCACAGGAAGGACATGGAACTGTTGGAGTGGGTCCAGAGGAGGCCACCAAGATGCTCAGAGGGTTGCAGCAGCTCTGCTCTGAGGACAGGCTGAGAGAGTTGGGGCTCTTCAGCCTGGGGAAGAGAAGGCTTCCAGGAGAACTTACAGCCTTCCAGTATCTGAAGGGAACCTACAGGAAGGCTGGGGAGGGATTATTTACAAGGACTTGCAATGACAGGACAAGAGGCAATGGGTTTGAAGTGGCAGAGGAGAGATTGAAACTGGATGTTAGGAGGAAGTTGTTTGCAGTGAGGGTGGTGAGACACCAGCACAGGTTGCCCAGGGAGGTTGTGGCTGCTCCCTCCCTGGAGGTGTTCAAGGCCAGGTTGGAGNCTGGAGAGAGTCCAAGGGAGGCTATGAAGATGATGAAGGGACTGGAGCACTGCCCTATGAGGAGAAGCTGAGGGACCTGGGGCTGTTTGGTCTGGTGAAGAGAAAACTTAGAAGGCATCTAATCGATGTTCATAAATATCTGAGGGCTGGGGGTCAAGAAGGAGGGGACAAACTCTTTTCAGTTGTGCCCTGGGATAGGACAAGGAGCAATGGAGCAATGCACAAGAAGTTGCACCTCAACATGAGGAAGAACTTCTTTAATGTAAGGGTCACAGAGCATTGGCACAGGCTGCCCAGAGAGGTTGTGGAATCTCCTTTTCTGGAGACTTTCAAGGCCAGTCTGGATGCATTTCTGTGTGCCCTGAGCTAGATTGTCTGGTCCTGCTCTGGCAGGGAGGTTGGACTCAATGATCTATGGAGGTCCCTTCCAAACCCTGACATCCTGTGATCTGTGATATATGCTTGTAAATGTAGCTTGCTGTAAAACATAGCTTTAGCTTACTTCCAAGTTTTCTGAGCTGATCTGGTAAATTTTACTGGGGATGGGGAGAGGAAATTTCCCAACCCACCACACTAAAGGTGCTTCAGGCTGCATGAGCCACAGCTAGGCTTAAGACACCTCATTTAAGGGCTGCAGTCATGCAGGCAGCAGGAGATTTCCAGCAAAACTGGCTGACTGTGCATGCTAAGAGCCAGGCTCCTTTTATGACCACAGGAGACACCAACATTAATTCAGAGCATATAAATTAGGTGGTGTCTACTGGTGAGGATAAACTGTGCAAGAGATGGAGAGGCTCGAGCAAAGGACAACTCTTGAAGCCACAGAATCAAAAGAGAATTAAAAGGAAAATAAATTACTTTCAGCTATTTGGACAGTTAATTACAATGATATATATGTATATTAAGCTTATATTTATTGTAATTACTGAATAATTTATATCACCATCCAGCTGACAGAAATTGTATGAAGAAATGAGAATGATTTTAAATTATCATAAGTGCTTTGAATGTGTGGGAAATATTTTTTAAGATGTATTGGAAGATTCTAAATCTAATTATAACACTGAGTTACAGAAAGCTCTGTTTGGCCTAATGGTTTCTTTTCCCCCCTTATCAATTAGAAAGTGGTTGATGATGCAATTACAGAAAAGTGTAAGGTTTTTGCAACCAAGATAATTTTGTACTGGAAAAAAAACCATCATCAGGAAACATAATATGTGAGAAGTAGTTAGAGTCAGGTTTTTCTACCAGTTTCCTGTAGCTCCATTGCAGCACCACAAAAAAAGAAAGGTAGGGTGATGTGAGAATAAGAGGAAGGAGCCAAGGCAAGCAATTAATGCATGGTAACTCCTCTCAGGAAGGATTATCCCACTCTCCATCAGAGGAGCATGCAGTTAAGATCCATTTCAAATGGAAGAATAATCTCACACATAAGAGTAAGAAGATTACAAACCAAAAGGCAGAATAAAAGTTCTTAATGGCATTTTGTTTGTTTTCCAAATCTTGTGATTTAAAGACCTGGCTGAAGGAGCAGAGTTCACTATCAGCAAGTGTGCTGATGACACACTAAAGGCTGTGCTGCCATTCAGTGGGACCTGGACAGAAGGGAAGGAAGAAATTGAATGAAATCCAACAAAGGTGAGTCTTGCATCTGGGAAAGAATATCCTTAGGTACCAGCATAGGTTGGGGACTAACCTTCTGGAGAGCAGCACAGAGGAGATGGACCTGGGGGTCCTGGTAGATAGAAGGATGACCACGAGCACCAATGTGTCCTTATGACCAAGAAGGCAAATGGTACCCTGGAGTGTATTACAAGAACTGTGGTTAGTAGGTCAAGAGAGGTTCTCCTCCCCCTCTACTCTGCCCTGGTGAGGCTGCATCTGGAATATGGTGTCCAGTTGTGGGCCATTTAATTCAAGAAGGACCTCAGGGAACTGCTTGAAAGAATCCAGCACAAAGCAAGAAAGATGAAGGGAGCTTCTCCCAGGAGCTTCTCCCTGCTGAGGAAAGGTTCAGGGAGCTGGGGCTCTTTAGCTTGGAGAAGAAGATTGAAGGGTGACCTCATTCATGTTTATAAAGATGTGAAGGGTGGGGGTCAGAAGGACAGAGCCAGGCTCTTCTCAGTGATGTCCAATGATAGGACAAGGGACAACAGATGCACTCTCATGGACCAAACCTTCTTTTCATGTTTAGATAGAACCTTCTGGAATTGTGCCTGTTGCCCCTTGTCCTGTCATTGGACACCACTGAAGAGAGTCTGGCTGCATTCTCTCCCTATTCCCCACCCTCCCAACTGTTTAGCTCTTGCTGAGCATTGATCAGATCCCCTCTCAGGCAGCTCTTCTCCAGGCTAAACAGCCCAAGGGCTCTCAGCCTTTCCTCCTCACAGAGATGCCCCAGGCCCCTCAGCATCTTGGTAGCCTCTGTTGGACTCTTTCCAGCTGGACTCTGTTTGATCCCAGAACTGGACCCAGTAATCCATATGTGGAAGTTGCCCTGGCTCAACCTTGCACCCTTTAGGAATTCAGTTGTTCTTACCAAGTCAGCTAACCTCAGGAGCCTGGAACATGAAAGGTAAGGGAGGAATCTATGTCAAGATCTAAAGGAAGCAACTCTCCAAGTCATCTTGAAGCCCATATATTCCTTTCTAGAGCTGGCAGGTTGCATCTACTCTGCATTCCTCTCTTTCCTTTGCCTTTTTTTTCCCCCTCTTGGACCAGACTTTCAGCAGATCTGATGGGCCAGGCTGCCCAGCCCATTGTCTTTGCCAGTCAACTTTGAAAAGGATCATTTAGATAATTAAGAACAGCTAGAACTTGAATGGTTAAGATTTATCACTGAATCAGGAAATAGCAGATGAAAAATCAAAGAGCACACTATCACTCAGCAATAATAAATGTTTCTCTCCAGAAAATGAAAATCTTATGCAAAGAAGCATTCATTATCATCCATCATGGGTACTTCTGCAGAGTCAGTCTTTGCTGTACCCTGGGATGGCATGATCCCAGCAATGGAGCAGTCTATCACTTGTTCTGAAATGAGTAAATCCTTCTTAAATCTTTATCCCACTCTGACTGCCCTTGTTGTTTACAGCAGCTGCACCTTCACTGAATCCCACAGCATGATTGCTGTTGAAGTCCATCAGCAGGAGAGAGCTCTGGGACTGAATAGCCAAAGCCTGGGGCGTTGAAGGGAGTCCAAGGGTCACATCTCAGTTTTACTAAGAGATGCAGAAAAGTGTAATAATAAAACACTTAAGGAGCCATTTAAACACAGCTCAGGGGATGCTGTCAGCTTCAGTGGTAAAGACTGGAAACCAACATCAAGCTCCTCTCCAGAGCTGCTTTGGACTTGCAGCTATAGGGGATCTCTTGGGCATCACCACACTGCACCTGCAGGCAGCACTTCCTTCAGCAATCACCAGCTGAGTGCTGTAGATTTAGTTATGGAGAGACTGTAGGACACCTGCAGACTCCATCAGAGCATCCCTTGGAAGTTCCAGGTTGCAAAAGAGCACTATTGTCATCCAGTGATTTGGCAGATGTGGTGGTGGGAGGTTCTCCTCCACCTCTACTCTGCCCTGCTGAGACTCCATCTTGAGTACTGGGTTCAGTTCTGGGCTCCCCAGTTTAAGAGGGACAGGGATCTGCTGGAGAGAGTCCAGTAGAGGGCTAAAAGGATGATTAAGGGACTGGAGCACTGCCTGATGAGGAGAGGCTGAGGGACCTGGGGCTGCTTAGTCTGGAGAAGACTGAGAGGAGNACAGGAGGTTCCAGCTCAACACAAGGGGGAACTTTACTGTAAGGGTCCCAGAGAACTGGCACAGGCTGCCCAGAGAGGTTGTGGAATCTCCTTCTCTGGAGCCTTTCAAGGCCTGTCTGGATGTGTTCCTGTGTGACCTGAGCTAGATTGTCTGGTCCTGCTCTGGCAGGGGGGGGTTGAGCTCAATGATCTCTTTGTGTGCCTTCCAACCCCTAACATCCTGTGATCCTGTTTTCTGAGTGGTTTTTGTTTTTTGTTCTATGAGGTTTTCTTATGCACATTTTTCTGGGCAATGCAATCAAATTTCATTTTCAAATACAACAAAACCCCAGAGGTTGTCTATAGAATGAGAAGTTCCAATGAATCCTTGGAATTACCTATGAGAGTGACCTGACCAGTAGCTGGAAGGGCTGGAAAACAGAAAACATTTGCAGGTAAAGGTATGATGAGTCAGGCAGTTTAAATGACTGCAACTTTATCTGAATGGAGGTCTGAAGAAGAGTTGGGAGTTATTTTGCCAAGTTGGAACAGATTGCCAAGGGAGACAGGAGCTTTTCCATCATTTCCTACCTTTTGAAGAAAATTGGATTTCATACACACAAACAAATAGTTTCAACCCAAGTCAACCAGAAGTTATTGGGGTGGACATCACTGACTGCAATCCTATGAGCTGTGTTCTAGGAGAAGTTAGCCTGGGTTAGAACATTAAATCTCTCTGCTTCTCCTAAAAAACTGGGATTGAATTAATAACTTAATTTGGAATAGGAAAAAAACCCAAAAGCTTTTAGTTTAATAACAACAATTCAGCCTATGAACCTCCTGAAATCCAAGACAAAAGCAGTAGTTTTATATACATTTAATAATTGTCAGCCACTGAGATTTAAATAGCTCTTGATTGCAGCTACAAAATAGATTATGGTGTATCACCATCTGAGAGAGCCACACTTACTGCCTGATGAAGAACAATACCTGAAATCTCCCAGATTCCTGAGACAATGCTCAGATTTTCACAATGAATTCCTGTGAAAGCAGAGAAAAAGAAAGCAGAGGAGGGGATAAAAAAAAAATTGAAATATTTTTCTGTAATGTTAGAGAGCATTTTCCCATCACAAAACTAGAAACCAGCTCTAGAGACATTCACAGAATGATCCCAGAATCCCAGCATAGTTAGAACTGAAGGAGACCTCTAGAGATTACCTAGCTCATGTCCCTTGCTAAAGCAGGCTCACCCAGAGCAGGTTGCAGAGTATTTATAGATGTTCCCAAGTATTTCTGGAGGATGGTTCATATTTGCTCATTCTAAAGTCTTTACACCAGGACTTTTAGGTTTCATGGTTTATTTTTTCAAGCATTTGGCAGCCTTGGATGGCTCTGGCTTTGGAACTCAGCTCTACAGTTGTGCACAGCAGCTGGAGAAGCATGAGGGTCACCATGAGTCATGGACAGTTTTACAGAGCATAAAATTTAACAGACCCAAGGACTATGACAGCAGGGGCCATAAATAACAAAACTAATAGGGGAGCACTCCACCATTAAACAGGGATCAGGGAAGAAGCTGGCACAGGATGGGGAAGCTGTCACAGTGATTGAGGTATTTAGTGAACTGTGGTGTTGATCAGTGAACATCCTGTGCTTGAAATCGTGGTCCAGGTTGGCTTTGGGTTGTACAGATCTCTGCCTCGTGGCAACACTCCTGTTTCTGCAAGTGCACAGCACTCAGTAGCTGCAGTGTCTCTTTGCAAAGCAGCTCAGGTTGCCATAAAGCTCCCAGAGCAAATCATTACAGAACCACAGGGGTTGGAAAGAGCCTCTGGAAATTTAGGCCAATGCCCCTGCCAGAGTAGGTTCAGCCATAGCAGGTTGCACAGGATGGTGTCCAGATGGGTTTTGAGTGACTCTGCTGATGGAGACTCCACCACCTCTCTGGGCAGCCTGTTCCATTGCTCCACCATCCTCAATGTAAAGAAGTTTTTATCATGTTTAAGTGGAATATCCTCTGTACAGGTTTGTGCCCATGACCTCTTGTCTTGCCACTGGACAACACATTCTAATAAGAAATAAAAAATAATCTACACATGTAAGCTTCCTCTGCACTCCTCACATCCCCCTGGACTTGCACTGATGAGGCCACATCTTGAATACTAGGTTCAGGTTTAGGTCACTCACTACAAGAACACTGAGGTGCTGGAGGAGGTCCAGAGAAGGGCAACGAAGCTGATGAAGGGTCTGGAGAACAGGTCTGGTGAGGAGCAGCTGGGGGAACTGGGATTCTTTGGCTGGAGAAGAGGAGGCTGAGGGGAGACCTCTTTGCTCTCTACAGCTACCTAGGAAGAGGTTGGAGCCAGGTGGGGGTTGGTCTCTTCTCCCAAGTAACAAGGGATACAACAAGAGGAAATCACCTCAAGTTACACCAGGAGAGGTTTACATTGGACACTCAGAACAATTTCTTCCTGTAAAGGGCTGTCAAGGCCTGGAACAGGCAGCCCAGAGCAGTGGTGGAGTTTCCACCCCTGGAAGGGTTCTGAAGCCATGTAGATGTGGTGCTGAGGGAGGTGGTTTAGGGGTGACCTGGCAGTGCTGGAGTAAGGGTTAGCCTTGATGATCTGAAAGGTGTCTTTCTATTAAAATGATTCTATGTTTGTCTGCAGTGAGTCAATTGGTGAGGCACATTCAGAAGCTGGGTTTCTTTTACAAGCCAACCAGTTCAAAAATCTGAATTAGCTGGAAAAAATCTAACCCAAATATTTAGTGAGCTAATGAACATTCAGCTCTCAAGAACAGGCTTTCACTCTATCATGTAGAGAGTGGCTGCAAAAAGACTAAAGTTCTGCTGTCTGCAGTGCTTGAAGTGGCACATCTTGACCTAACAAGGACCTGCATAAGGTGGCAAGTCCAAGAATGAAAGCATTAGGCTGGGAGGCAGAGGTCACAAGAGGCTGATACAACACAAGAACATAACTTGCCTACAGAGCTAGACCCAGGCTGAAACCTGCACAGCTTGAAATAGGAAACCAGAAGGAAGCAGTGGGCAAGCAGTATGTGAGGTGTTTGATAGCTTGTCTTAGGTAGATGGAGGATATCTAGATGAGAAACCAGCCCTCACATGAAGGGATGAAGGTGAAAGTTATATCATCCAGGAAAGAAAAGTGTTTCTCATGTCTCCAGCCAAGCTGTGCAGCAACCACAAGGAGCATTTTTGCTGTGCTCTGCTCTCTATTGGATTTCTGTTCTGCAGCCAACCTAACTAAATAAATCTCTTCCACAGAAATGAAAAAAAAAACCCCAACTTTCTTTTTAATGTGTAAATCAGGATATTTAGTCAAAAGGTTATGTTTGGGAGTCCAAATACTAAAGCTGTGATGATCTTTTCATAGCAAATTAGGACATCAGAAGGCTATAACTGGCCCAAAAGACTGCAATATCAAAAGCCTGTTTGCCAGACTCCTGGCAAGGAGATATTGCTAAGGCTTCCTTACTCCCAGGTCATGTAAAAGCTTACATCTCACCATTTACTGAGCTAAAAACTGCCTTCTGAAGAAGACACCTTGCTCTCTTGATGCTTTTGCTCAGCCTTCATTCCTGATATCATAATTTCTTTTGCCATGGTTTCCATCCAACTTTGTTCTGTGGGCCATATCTTTAAGGTGTGCTAGTGGAAATGAGGAGTCATCCCATGAAAAGCAAAACCCTATCAGTGGAAGGCAGATGCAAATGAAAGCAGAGGAGAAATGCTCACAGTGCTGTCATCTTCTGAAACCAAATAAGAGTTTTATCAGGGTGAAGAAAAGCAACAGCATCCTTAGTAGCCTAAGGCACCTCACAGCTACAGCTGACCACTTCACAGCACCAAGCTAAACAGTGCTGTTACTGTACTCAGCTTTTTAGGGGCTGAAAAGACTTGACCAGGCTCACCAAAAACTCCAAGGGAAGAACCTGGTTCTTCCTTGAAGGAACAGCCTTCCCTTTCTCCTTGCTACTTCATGCTCCTCTCCTACCCTGCAAAGAATATTCTGCCTCATGCTGCTTTCCCAACTTTATATGCATAAAACACTGCCCATGCAATTTATCTTAGAAATTAGGGTGTTCATTTTCCATGCACTGTTTGTACACATATCATGGAGTCATAGAATGCAGTGGGTTGGAAGCAACCTTTAAAGGTCAGCAGGGATATCCCCAATTAAATCAAGTTGTTATATATAATATATATAAAACACATCAAATGCATACACTGGAACAGGCTCCCCACAGAGGTGGTTGAATCCTCATTCCTGGAGGTGCTTAAAAGAGGCAGAGATGTGGTGCTGAAGGAGATGGTTTAGCACCAGACTTGGTAGTTAGATAGTGGTTGAACTGGATGATCTTGGATGTCTTTTCCAACCAGAACTCTAGGAAGCACCAAATGCTTTCTCCAGTTTCTGTACATCAGAACCAAGCTACTGTGGTTTACCTCAGATGGTGCCTAGGACAAGGCACTCCAGAGAAGGGTGTTATATCAAATGCATGTTTAAATGGCAGCCTCTGACCTGACAATAGATGCCAGCTCACTCACACCAGGCACTGAGTGGTTGTGGTACAAGTCCACAGCAATGCAGCACTCACCAGTGCTAGAAAGCTGTGGACAGAATTTACTCCAAAATAAATTAAAAAGCAACCAGAAAACAAAACAAGAAAGCAAGCAAGCTGAATTTGTGGTGTATTTTACAACACTCAGGGAGAAAGAGGAGAGATAATAAATCTGGGAGCCAGTAGCCACAGCAACAAATTGCATTTCTCCTCTGGATGTCTTCTCCCTTCCCTCCCCAAATCATAGCAATTACCAGGCACCTTGGGGTAATATAGCAAAAGTTTATCTTGCTTCTATGGCAAAGTTCTTTTCACAAGACTGATTTATTCCACACCTGCAAGGTGCTGATTCATTACAGCACATTACTGGGGGGTCTGATCACAATGGCTGGTGGAAAGACAAAGAGAAAAGCCCTGGACAGAGCTCATCTTGCTCTGTAGGTTTTGCCCTGGTATGAATTAAGTGTCCAGCAGACCAAGATTGAGAGATGCCTGCCTTGACTCCTAGGAACAGAGGAGAGGCAGCAAAGAGCTGGGGAAAGCAATGTGGGGTGAGAGGGAAAGTAGGCTTGCACCTGACAATGTCAGTGTCAATAAAGGCTGTGCATGAGGAACCATCTACTTGCTGCTTGGAAAAGTAATAATGAGGAATAGCTGAGCTGCCTTATGCTCTTCAATGGCTGCCAACAAACCACCTCACATTCTTTCCATATCTCTGCAGTGCCATCAGATCTAACAAGCTAGCTGTCTGGTTTCCATAGTTTTTATCCAAAGGAACTTTGTGAAGAAACAAGGTTGATTTGCTTTCAAAACATCCACATAAATACATCACCTACACACAAAAAAAAACCAGTTCAGCAGAGGTCAAGGTGCAGCACATATTGCTCTGGTCTAGGGCATGGTACAAGCACTGATGCATCTTTGCAAAGGTTTCTAAAGCAGGAGCTAAAGCTAAAGAACAGAGTGAGGACTAAACCACACAGGGAAGGGCAGACCCTCCCAGCTCTGATGTGATGCAGCAGCTGTCACTGTTGGACTTTAACCACATTTGCTTTTGCTATTTTTTAGGCCCTCAAGGTTTTCTGTTTCCAAGGGAATGACTTTCAGGTGCCAAGCTCCCAGCTAGAACTGACAGCAGGACAGCATCCCACACACAGGTGCTTTCATCTAGCCAGTGGAAAAAGCAGTGTTGCCCACAAAAGAGATTTATTGCCCCTGAAACAAAGTCCTTCCAGGACAACACAGCTTGCAGCACATTCAGCAGGCAGGGTCAGCTCTGCAGGCTGTGAGTAAGGCACTGCTTGTCCTAATGAGAATCCAGAGGCAGTGGAAAGAGCCATCTCCACAGCACATTTAATCACTACAGTTGACAGAAAAGATTTGTCTGCTTTTCTAAATATTTTGCAGGGAAGCTGAGAGTTCATCTGTGTGAGCCAGGAGATGGTTTCTGTGCTCAGTGAAGAGCTCTGTGCACACACTCAGCAGCAATCACATCCTGTCTAACTGCTGAGAGCACAAGATGTGCAGTTGTGGGATGATACACCCATGACAGCTGGACATCCTACTTTACTTTCTGTAAGCACACTCTAACAACAGCCTATGAATCCTGTGCAGCAGCTATGTCATCCTCCCACAGTCTCAAAACACATGGAGGTAACAGGACACAACAGTCATCCCTCTCCAGGTACTCCACTTGCTCCTCTAATCATGTAAGACCATGTAGGACAGACCACCTGGAGGCAACTTGTCTTCTTATTAGCAGCACACACACTGGATCCATCAAACGCCAGCTTCACCTAGGTTTTGCATTCTTCCTTCTACCAGAAACAATCACTCATTTCTTCTGTTATAATAAACAGCAGTTTACTTTCATGCTGCATTTGTGAAACAGCAAGATTTCTCCAGAAAAAGAAAGAAAATGAAAAAATCAATACCAGCCTAGGGTCCTGGAAATACACCCAACTTATTGCATCAAGGATCAGGACTGGGCCGGCCACCAGACAAGTGACAGAGGCTCTCTATGGGACCCTTCTGCCTTCCCAAAGGGAAGAGAAAGGGAAGGAGGGAGAAAGACTGATGGAGTGTGAAAGAAGTGAAACCAGTAAAGATGGAAATGCAAGCAATTCAATGGCATAGAGACAAAGAGATACAAACCAATATGGAACCCAACTCCCAATGGCTACCACAGATGCTGGAGGCAGGAACTGGGGAAGCCCCAGAATGAATTCAGCTGCATACAGCAACTGGATTTAGGAGATGGATTCAGGAACTGGATTCAGAATTGCATGGACCAGGATCAGAGGCAGAATGGACAGAGTCCTCCTGAGACACCAGCCATTGAAGGAGAGGCTTGACCCTAGTGATCCCTTAGCTTGATATTTAAGATGTCAATCCATGAGATGCAATCCCTTGTTGATCAATTGGCGGTCGCCTCAACCTGTCCACTCCTCCCTACAGGACCCACCTCTGACTGCACCCCAAAGTGGGGCACAAGACATATAGCAGTGCCCTTGTTGTGCCCAGGAGCAAGCCTAAGCAAGAGCCCAACCCTTGGCAATGATTCCACCCAGCAACTTCTCCCTGCTGGAAGCAGCTCCTGGCTGTGCAAACCTGCCCTGACCTTCAGAAAGTGCCTCACTGAGCAGAGACTGAGCTGGCAAGTCAAATCTCTGAACAGAATCAGCTCCACTCTGGCTCTAACCAGGACCATCATACAAAGTATATAGATAAATGCAGAAGCCTCTGCCACAACTGAACAGTCTCTTCAAGCTCCACACACTCAATCACTATTTTCTCCCAAAGCAGTTCACTACCCCTCTCCAAAACATTTTTCGACTGCCCTTCCTCAAGCCAGAGCACTTTGCCCTCACCTCGAGCCAGAGCACTCTGCCCTGCTGGCACTCAAATCAAGAGATGTTTTGCCATTAGGTTCAGTGGGCTGAAAACCAAGCCTCACAAAAGCCAGGGAGTTGCACTGTAGCCCACGTTCCTGTAGAGGATTCTGCAAGCAGGATTTAAAAGGTCCTTACATCTATCTTTGTTCTGCCTGTGCTCCATCTGCATACAATTGCCTCTGTCTTCAGACGCTGCCATGTTCATCACAAGCTCTGTTCTTACCCAAACCAGGGTTCACTTTCAACGGGCAGGAAATTCTTGGTGCTTTACAATCTATGTGCAACCATTTAGCACTTAATAATTCAAATTCTAACACAATATTTGGTGGAAAATAGTCACTATGGATTTATAACCCAATGCAGGTAGCTGCAGTAGAGAGACTTCAGCAGTTTGGGAAATGGAAACTATTTTGAAACAGAGCTAATCCTATAAGAAGGAAAAAAAAAAAAAATCCATAATATTATCCATAATCTTTTCTTTCATCTATGGGTTTTGGTTGGTTTCCTTCCCCCCTCTTTTTAATGCTCAAACAACTGAGTTATAGCAGAACATTTTTCTACACTGGGAAGCTTATTTACATACTGTAAATAACTGTGAACGCAATAAAATCGCAGTACAAATAACGTGAAATAATGCCTCAATTTGCAGTCAGTTTACATCAGCATGCTTTATGGCAGTGTTTACTGTAGCCTTTGAAAAGAATAAATTTTCAAAAGACAAAAAAAAAAAAAAAAAAGAAAAACTTCTTCATTCCCCACATCAGCCTATACTGTGACTTCTAAGTTAGTGAACAGCACTGAGGTTATTCATCACTTAAATAAAGTCAAACGTAACAGCCTGGTCTGCAGGACTAGGAAAGCAATTGTATCCCTGTACTGGGGACTGATGAGGTCACATCTTGAATACTGGGTTCAGTTTTGGGGCCCTCATTCCAAGAAGAGCATTGAGTGGCTGGAACACATCCAGAGAAGGGCGACGAAGGTGGAGATCTGGAGCTGGAGCAACAAAGGGCAACAAAGCTGGAGCTGGAGGTCTGGAGAACAGGGCTGGTGAGAAGCAGCTGAGGGGGGCTGGGGCTGTTTAGCCTGGGGAACAGGAGGCTGAGGGGAAACCTCATCCTTCTCTACAGCTGCCTGAAAGGGGGTGGGAATCAGTCTCTTCTCTCAAGTAGCAAGTGATAAGACAAGAGGAAACAGCCTCAGGCTGTGTCAAGAAAGGTTTAGTTTGGATATTAGGAAAGACTTATTCACTAGAAGAGAAGTTAAGACTGGGAGCAGGTTGCCCAGGAAAGTGTTGGAATCACTGTCCCTGGAACTGATCAAAAGTTGAGACAGGATGCTGAGGGACATGCTTTAGTGGTGGTTTTGGCAGTGCTGGGTTAATGGTTGATCTCAATGACCTTGGAGATATTTTCTTAATGACTCTGGGACTAAAAATCAGAGACTGCAAATGATACAAGACCCCAGGCTGGGCAGCACAGTACAAGCAGGAGACAGTGACTGGGTCTCTCTCCCACATCACACAGAGCCTGATGTCTCAAGAGCTACACACTAGAGTGTGAGCGTAGGGCACTGCTTGGGCCTGGATAGCCAGCAGGTCCTTCTCCACATCCCACACTCCTGCCATTCAGAAACAGTTTCTCCTTCTATGCACCCAGGTTCCCCAGCCATACTGATGTCACTTCTAACCTGTCCAATTAGATGGTCCCATTTGGGTACCAAGTGCAGAGCACAAGGTTCTTCAGCCCCTGCCCCAGATCTGGCTTCTGTGAGCTTTTATAACACACTCTAGGCAAACAGCCTTGTGACCAGTTCTTATCCTCCACTCTTTTCAACTGAGAGGTCCTGATGGGATTTCTCCACCTATTTTCATCATGTAACCAGCAGAAGCCATCCACCTCCTGGGACTAGCCATGTTTTGAACAGCTCATATCTGCTGTGGCACATACACCAACAGAATCTAACATTCCCCTCCAACAACCCCCTGCAAACTTAAGCTGCTGCTGACACAAAGAAAACCAGCACCTTCCTTCCTGCCTGGAAGCTTAACGTTGGCTCCTAACTTAGATTTCTCTGCCTGTTTTGGGTTTTTGAGAAGACAAGTTTCCACAGTCCCTGCATCATGACTTGAGCTGTTTTCTGCTAAAAACAAAACCAGCAAACCTCTCCTAAGGCATTAGAAAAGCTCATGGGGATCACTTTGTGCTTGGCCATGGCAGGCTGTGTGCAATGGCAGATCTCATAGTCCATTAGCAACCAACCCCAGCAGTCAAACAAATGTATCAGACTTGGGGACTCCTAGGAATAGATGGGTCAGGAGAAAGTTCTCTAAATACTTCTGGTTTTTTGTTTTTTTCTTTCTTCTTGGCATCTCAAAGAGCCAGATGAGAGCCTTGAACCAATGGAGTGCAATTTTCTCCTTCCTTTAAGCATGCACAGAGATGTAAATAGTTGTTTCCAAGAGCTTAAAACCCCAGGGAAGCAGATAATAAGCAATTACTCTAACCAGATAGCACTGGTGTCTAAAAATTAATTTCTGTGCTAACATCCCACCCCTAAAGTTTTAAATTTCAAAGCAGAGCATCTTCTGAGAAGGATACACAGGTGTACAGTTATATTTCCTAAACATCTGTCTCCATCCACTCTGGTGGCACATCTAACTTTGCCTACTTGGAGAACAGCCAGCCCTCAGTGGCCTTTCCTGCACATTCCCTGGGCACACATGCCTTCAGACAAGAGCTGCTGCTGAGGCTTAAGCTCAACACTGACTGAAACAAATTGATCTTGTCTCTGGCATTCTTGACATGCTTATCCCACTACAGATTTTCCTTTTTTTTAAAAATCTCTGTCAGTATTTACAAATTTTTTTTTTTTAGAGAAGGTTGCTGTTTTCTTCAAACACTGAACTGTCTGACATCTACAGAAATTATAAAAATATGGGATAATAGAGCCATCAAAGTCAGAAGAGTCAGGAATACAATCACAGGAACCTGGTTCCTTCAAGAAGCTCCTCTCTTCACAGCATTTAGCTCACAGGCAGCAGTGCCAGGAGGATGGAGCTAGGTTCTTCTCAGTGATGCCTGATGACAGGACAAGGGGCAATAGGTGGAAGCTGAGGCATAGGAAGTTTCATTTAAATATGAAGAGGAATTTTTTTCACTGTGAAGGTGACAGAACACTGGAACAGGCTGCCCAGGGTGGGTGTGGAGTCTCCCTCTCTGGAGATATTCAAAGCCTGCCTGGACATGCTCCTGTGTGATCTGGCAGGGGGGTAGGACTAGATGATCTTTCAAGGTCCCTTCCAGCCCCTAAGATTCTATGATTCTAAAACTTATGTTGATGCTCTCACAGCTGCTGGCTCACCTTCTTGGCTTCACACCACCACAATATTCCTCCCCCTCTGGCAATGGACACAAACTGAAATGGAGGAGGTTCCACCTAAACAAAGAAAAAAAACCTTCATTTTGAGGGTTGCAGAGTACTGGACCAGGCTGCCCGGAGAACTAGGGAGTTTTCTTCTCTGGAGGCACTCAAAACCTGCCTGGATGTGTTACTGGGTGATCCTGCTCTAACAGGGGCTTGGACTATCTGAACTTCAGATGTCTCTTCCTCCCCTTATCCTTCTGTGATTCTTTCTCTGAATTCAGATTTCTCACCCATAAGAACAGCATCCCGTTTTAATGGTAAATGCTACCTCCTTCCACTCCTCCTGGTCAGACAAACAAGAGCAGTTAGAAGGTTTCATATCCCACAACATCACAGCATTTTCCATGTTGTCCTATATGACCATTACGAGTAACCAAGGAAGTGAAGCATGGATGAAGAAGCATTTGAGGTATACTATTTGTTGGATGTTATTTATAATAAGTGAGCCCATCATGGACAGACTTCCTCAGAGTCCTCTGGGACATCTACAAATGTGCCTAAATACCCATCCCAGGTACTCAGAGACACCTTTTATCATTTATTTGCTGCCAGCCTTTGAAGGTAAACTCCTGATAGTAAATATTGGATATCTACACATGGATTTAGTAAATACCTTAATAAATGCTTATGTCTGGAAACTCATTCCACAGTTGCCCTGTAATCCTTAAAGCAGGGAGAGGAGAAAGCAGCTAATCTGTAGGAATTAAGTGAATATTCATTGACAAATATCTACTAGTTTGTGATGTTCTGGAGGAAAAAATAAAACCACCAAATAACTCAAAAAGCAGATCCTCTACCAAAGGCCACCCTGCTGGGCTACTCCTTGCCCCTGAAAGATATCTGGAAACTGTATTAATAGCCATTGTGAGCCCTGAGAGCTCCTATTTTATTTGATGTAATTTGCCAAACATTCCCTTAGATATATGTATTTTTTTTCCCTGCAGCTGACTCTTCCCTGCCCTTCATTTCTATTAATGATGTCATAGATCAGCCTATTGTCCCAATAAACTGTTAAATTAACTGCCACATCCTTCCTTCATAGTTTTTTTTTTATTTGTTGGAAGGAAGCAAAAATAACCCCAGCAAACTGACGTGCTTAACTCTTTATGATTTCAAATAAAAGCCAGAGAAATGATGGCAATGTTTTGCCAGCCTCAGACTTTAGCCCAAAAGCACACTCTACATCTTAGTTATGTCATGTTTTATTCCTCAGCCTATGAAGATCCTAGGGAGTGATGAGTCTAGGGTCAAAAAAAAAACCAACCCACAAAATGAGGGAGAAATCAGCAACTTGAAGCTTGGTATTTTTCTGTTGCTTAACTTGATACCTCCACACAAACTTGTNCCTGCCATCCACCAGAACTCCCAAGTCCTTCTCCCCTTCACTGCTCTCCAGCAGGTCAGTCCCCAACCTATACTGATCCCTGGGGCTGTTCTTTCCCAGGTGCAGGACTCTACACTTGCCCTGTTGAACTTCATTAAATTTCTCCCTGCCCAACTCTCAGCCTGTCCAAGTCTCTCTGAATGGCAGCACAACTCTCTGCTGCAGCAGCCTCTCCACCCAGCTTGGTGTCATCAGCAAACTTGCTGACAGTGCACTCCACGCCCTTCCTCTCTCTTCTTTTTAAAAACAAAGGCAGAACACTAGGAAATAAGAAGTGCCAGAAGAAGCTCTTATTTCCAAGTCTGTGGAAGTAGCAGTTTTTCATCTTTAGCTTTCACAGTTATAATCCCTGTCATGTCCCTTCTGTGCTGGCCGTGGGTAGCTGATTGACAGGGAGCTGTTTGCTTTCATGCCACGGTGGAAAGAGGGTTGAGCACTGTCCCAGACACACAGGCTGGAGGAAATTTCCTCTCAGCACTCTCCACATGAAATATTTACAGACAACTTTTCTCATCATTGGACCACCCAAGACAAGAAAATATCCACCAGGTAATTCAAAGCATCCAGCATCTCCTTTCCAGCTATTCTTTCTCCCTCTTTTGAGTCCTTCCTGTCTTCTTCTGCACCCTTTCCTTGTCCTCCCTTTCCTTAGACTTCCTAGAGTCTTCTCCCAAGAATCTTCTCCATTAAATCTTCAGTTGAGCATCATCCTTTTCACCTCCCACTCTTAACACTTTTTTGTTCATTTGTTTTGAAAGAAACTTGGAGCTGAAGTAAGTTGTTTTAATAACAGCAACAAAACACATATCAACAGCAAAACACTCTCCTTGGAACAAACAATGGTAAAGAACTTGTTCCCACTGACAAACCCACAGCAGATCTGCTGCAAATTGGCATCAGCACTCTCCAGAGTATGGGAATTCTGTGGATTCCAGGATTACTTTGTACAGTTCTGGAGCCCCCAGCACAGGAAGGACATGGAATTGTTGGAGGGGTCCAGAGGAGGCCACGAAGATGCTGAGAGGGCTGCAGAAGCTCTGCTATAAGGACTGGCTATGAGATTTGGGGCTCTGGAGACTGGAGAAGAGAAGGCTTCAAGAAGACTTAATAGTAGCCTTCCAGTGTCTGAAGGGGGCTACAGGAAGGCTGGGGAAGGATTATTGACAAGGTCTTGCAATGACAGGACAAGGGGTAATGGGTTTAAACTGGCAGAGGGGAGATTGAAACTGGATGTTAGGAGGAAGTTCTGTACAGTGAGGGTGGTGAGACACTGGCACAGGTTGCCCAGGGAGGTTGTGGCTGCTCCCTCCCTGGAGGTGTTCAAGGCCAGGTTGGAGGAGTCCTTGAGTGACCTGTGCTAGTGGGAGGTGTCCCTGCCTATGGCAGGGGGTTGGAACTAGATGATCCTTGAGGTCCCTTCCAACCTTACCATTCTGTGATCTAGGATGGTGAGCAACACGATAGAATTGTGTCAGTTTGAAAAGACCTTTAAGATTCCAACCATTCTCTAACTCTACCAAGCCTGGTGTCAAACCATGTCCCTCAGCACCATATCTCTGCATCCATTCACCCCACAGCTGAACTCCGTCTAAGGGATGTCTCTGCTGCTCAGGATGACAAACAAAAACCTGTTAAGCTCTTTTTCAAAAATCAGTAACATCTACACACTCTCAAGCTTTTAATCACCTTGCTTTGTGTTTAAGCACTGCCTGGCAGAGCAGGACCCCAGGCCAGGAGCAGGGCTTACCACAGCCACCACAGAATCACAGAATTAACCAGATTGGAAAAGACCTTTAAGATCATCGAGTCCAAGCTATCACCTAACACCTTCTAATTAACTAAACCATGGCACCAAGTGCCTCATCCAGCCTCCTTCTAAGCACCTCCAGGGATGGTGACTCCACCACCTCCCCAGGCAGCCCATTCCAATGCCAATCACTCTTGCTGTGAAGAACTTCTTCCTAACATCCAGCCTGAACCTGCCCTGGCACAGCTTGAGGCTGTGTCCTCTTCTTCTGTCCCTGGGTGCCTGGGAGAAGAGACCAACCCCACCTGACTAAAACCTCCTTTCAGGTAGCTGCAGAGAGCAATGAGGTCTGCCCTGAGCCTCCTCTTCTGCAGGCTGCACACCCCCAGCCTCTCCTCACAGGGCTGTGTTCCAGGCCCTTCTCTGGGCACGTTCAAGCACCTCAACATCTTTCTTAAATGGAAGGGCCCAGAACTGGACACAGCACTCAAGGTGCAGCACTGAGTACAGGGGCAGAAGGACTTCCCTGGTCCTACTGGGCACATTCTTCCTGATACAGGCCAGGATGACATTGGCCTTCTTGTCCACCTGGGCACACTGCTGGCTCATGTTCAGCTGCTGTAGATCAACACCCCCAGGTCTCTCCCTGCCTGACTGCTCTCCAGCCACTCTGTCCCCAGCCTGTAGTGCTGTCTGGGGCTGTTGTGGCCAAAGTGCAGAACCTGGCACTTGAATTTGTTAAAACTCCTGGTGTTGAAATGTGCCCATTTGTTCAGCCTGTCCAGGTCCCTCTGCAGAGGCCTCCTGCCCTCTAACAGGTTGACACATGCTCCTAGCTTGGTGTGGTCTGCAAACTTACTGATGGTGGAGTCAGTCCCCTCATCCAGATCACCAATGAACATCTTAAACAGGACTGGGCCCATGACACACAGGCCAAGGTACTAGATTGGAAAACATAAAATGATTTAGGTTGGAAGAGGTCTTTCAGGTCATCAGGTCCAAACATCAACTTAGCACTACGAAGTCACCACTAAATCCTGTCCCTCAGCATCACACTTACATGGTTTTTATATTCCTCCAAGGATGAGGACTCCACCACTGCCATGTTCTGGGGAAAAGATTATTCCTAATGTCCCACCTGAACTTCCCCTTGGTGCCACTTGAGGCCATTTCCTCTTGTCCTATCATTTGTTATTCCAAAGGCTCCTGAAATCTCACCCAAGGAAAATGTGAGATGCAAGTCTCAGATTCTCAGGAGCTGTGCACACTTTCAAAACTAAAACTGTATCACAGGCAAACTCCAAAGCAAAGGCAAGATTTGGACACTTCTCCAGTGCTTGGGCTAAGGGATCAAGATGAATAGGATTAATTTCCATAAAAAACTCCACCAACTCCAGGTAAATGTCTTGCCAGAGAAGCAGAACAACCACACCACCACAGTGGTCCACTTAAATGGCTAGCAAAAGTGGTACTGAATTATTGAAATTAAACACCCAGAGACCCATGGGGGTTTGCTTCCCTTCAGGACCACCAAATCCAGGGGAGAAAATTCAAAAGTTCATGTAAGACCACGAGAAGGTCTTCCCAGAGTCTTCTCTTCTTCAGACTGAGCAACCCTCCTCACACAGCAGGAGTATCAACTCTCTGACCACTTTCGTGGAGCTGGGATTGTTTAGCCTGGAGAAGAGGAGGCTCAGGGGAGACCTTATTGCTGTCTACAACTACCTGAAGGGTGCTTGTAGCCAGGAGGAGGCTGCTTTCTTCTCTCAGGCAACCAGCACCAGAACAAGAGGTCACAGTCTCAAGCTGTGCCAGGGGAAGTTTAGGCTGGAGGTGAGGAGAAAGTTCTTCACTGAGAGAGTCATTCCCCACTGGAATGGGCTGCCCAGGGAGGTGGTGGAGTCACCGTCCCTGGAGGTGTTCAAGGCACATTTGGACGTGGCACTTGGTGCCATGGTCTAGTCTTGAGGTCTGTGGCAGTGGGTTGGACTTGATGATCTTTGAGGTCTCTTCCAACCTTGCTATACTGTGATACTGTGTGATACACTCCCACAGGTCCATGTCTCTGCTGTGCTGACCCCAGAGCTGGCCCCTGCACTGCAGGAGGGGTCTTAGCAGAGCAGAGGGGCAGAATGCCTCCTTCCACCTCCTGCCCACACTGCTGAAGATGCAGCCCAGATACCATGAACAGTAGCAAATCTTCTTTCCTGAGCTGACAGACTTGTGATGGGTTAAAAGATTCTTAATGATCCCCTTTCATCCCCACCAGTGACACACAAAGCTCCATTGCCCTCTCGTGGCAGTTTTCCTCTAGCAGAAGCACTGGGACCATAAAGGCCTCTCAGGTCACTGAGCTCCATCATTTTTTATTGCAGACAAACACATTCTATAAAGCCTCTAATAAATGTTATCAATCCTGCCTGTAAAAACTCGTTAGGTTAATGTGATGCTATTTGTATTAAAGCTCAGAGAAGTTGCATTTACCAGCAATTACACTGCTTAAACATGAAACAACTCCAAAATGATGGAAGCCAGAGCTTGGTATCGACTGAAATTCACAGCCCTGAACATCATCTCTCTGAGCCAGGCTGACTTCTTGGTTCTGCAATTACACTCTCCACTTTTCTCAACTCTGACAGCCATTCCACACTCCCAAAGGATTTGGATCTGCTCCTAAGTGAAGAGTTTGACTTCCAGCTCTCAGCTTGCTCTGCACCAACTGCCCTGAAGCCCCACAAAATTCAGACAGAAGGCATTCCCATAACATCCCCACTCCAGCATTCAAAACACAACAGCATTGTTCCCAACAGGGTAGTGGAGGATTGGAACAGGTTGCCCAGGGAGGTAGTTGAGGTCCCATGCCTGGAGATATTCAATGTGAGGCTCAACAGGGCTTTGGGCAACCTGATCTTGTTGAGGATGCCCATGCTGACTGCAAAAGGTATTGGACTAGGTGATCTTTGGAGGTCACTTCCAACCCAGACCATTTTATGATGAATCTAAGTTCTGAGGCATTTGATTCGGTGTAGCATGTTCCTCACAGGCTAACAGCATAAGAAAATCTCTCATCCTGCAGCTGCCTTCTAAATAAGATTTATGGACAAGCTGCAACTAAACTAATTTTAAGCAGTAAAGCACCCTTCGTGGTCAGGTGTCCTCAGGGGCAAGGATGCTTTTTGCAGATGCACTGTGGGCATTTCACCTCTGTCTAAATACTCTTTAAAAAGTCAGTCAGGTGGAAATGGGATGACAATCACAGAATTGTTTTGGTTCTAAAAGACACCAAAGAGCATCAAGTCCAACCATCAACCTAACACCACCATGGTCATTAAACCACACCCCAAAGTGCCAACTCAAAGCAAAAGGAAGTTTTTTTTTTCCTTCCTCTGAGCACTTCATTTCATAAACTAGTGTTTATGGCAAGTCAAACTGGAAGGAGAGAATTCAGAGACTTAATTCTGGCTTCCAATAGCAGAAAACAAAGCTCCAGCTCCATACTGTTTGTTATTATAGGGCAGGGAGCAACACTGCAAGCATAAAGCATAAAGTGTCCTCACTACTTTCTGGAGCAGATATTCCTATTCCTACAGGACTCATGAGTAGATTCGAGTTAACTCTTTTGTAGTCCTCTTTCAAACATCAAACTAGATGATCTGTAGACATCTAGTGATGTCCAGTGGCATGGACAGAGGAATCAGTGCACCCTCAACAAGTCTGCGGATGGCACCAAGCTGTGTGGCACAGCTGACTTGCTANCAGGACAAGGGGCAATGGGTTTGAACTGGCAGAGGGGAGATTGAAACTGGATGTTAGGAGGAAGTTCTTTACAGTGAGGGTGGTGAGACACTGGCACAGGTTGCCCAGGGAGGTTGTGGCTGCTCCCTCCCTGGAGGTGTTCAAGGCCAGGTTGGAGGAGGCCTTGAGTGACCTGTTCTAGTGGGAGGTGTCCCTGCCTATAGCAGGGGGTTGGACCTAGATGATCCTTGAGGTCCCTTCCAACCTTACCATTCTATGATTCTATGATCTCTTCCAATCCCTAACATTTTGTGATCAAGAGCTGCCCTAGAAAGCAGGAGACAAAAATCTCTGAACATCAAGCTGGAGATCAGCAGACTTAGCATTCACCTCACCTCCAAAAGACATTCTTTTCACTGAGAATTTGTGTTTTTATCATTATGGACTTCTTGTAAGGCTCTTTCCACATTCTGTAAATGTCTCCAAAACCTTCATGCGCAGCAGCCTGGCAATTGTCACACAATCGCACAACCAAGAAAACAAAAGGCCACAGTTTAAGTAAAGTTGAGGCTGAGTCCTCATTAGTCAGGTGTTGGCAGGACCTTATTAATGGCAGTAATTAGTAGGGGAAAAAAAATAAAAAAGTTCAGTGGTGGCAGTGGAAAATTCCACCACTTAAATATTCATTATTATTGACTCCTCCAGCTTCACGGCACAAGCTGTCTCATTAGTGCCCTTTGGGCCAGCCTCTCAGGTCAGTTCTGCTGCTGTCCTTGAAGGTGAAAGGCTAGAAACGTTCAGCTTCTTTCAGAAGTCAGCAAAATCGTTATGCTAAGACAAACAGCCACTCCTCAATTCCCTGAGCATCCCCTCTGGCTCTCCAGGGGATCAAGGCAACTTGCGCATGGCTGGCGAGAGCTGCTCTTCAGTTCAGCCTTTTCATTCACAAGCAGCAAAGAAGGAACAAGACTGAAAGCACTGACTGTAACAATAATCACTAAAGACAGAAGAATCACAGATCCAGGGTGTGCTCTGTGCCTAACAGGACTGATTAAGTGAGATCAGTAGAGAAATCTTCAAAGTTCTGTAGCAAGGGCCCTTCAAACACAAGGTAGGAAAATGTAAAAGCCTAAGACAAAACTCCCAGGAAGTTCTGTCTCTGTGACTGTTCAGCTCTGAGCAATCAGATTATCAGAGCAATGCTTTAGACACAGAATCACAGCACTGTTTTGGTTGGAAAAGACCTTTTAGGTCATCAAGTCCAACCATTAATCTACCACTGCCAAGAAGTCCATGCTGAAGTCCATAGTAAGTAGATATAATAGCCATAATAAAGAACCAAGAAACCTGATGTCTGTTTTTCAAAGTGATGCTCCCCTGGAGCTCACTTTCACCCTGGCCCAGCTGTAAGAGGTGAAGACAGCTCAGAGGCACTGTGGTTTGGTGAAATCTTTTGGGTTTTGAATTGACCAAAGGTCAGATGCTCTGCAACAGAAGGAATTCTACCCAAAATCTTTTGCAGTCAGTATCTCTGTTGGCCCATAGCCTGACACATGACATATACATTAAATTCACAAGCTTCAACATATTCAAGATACAGACACTCCAGCCACACATTAAAATTGAAGTGCTTACAGTTATTCCATATACCTTGAGACTTCTGGGCCATTTCCAGGTTCCCTTTTGAAGCATACTTCCATTCAACAGCACACAACCTACAGATTAAGGCAAATAATAGAACACACCAGCAACAGCCTGGTGGTATTTATCTCCTCTGGCTTTGGCTTGTAGCCCCCAAAGGCATCAGCTGACAAGAACTATTCTATCAGTGTGAAATTGGCCAATCCTGTCAGCTGGGGAAACTTGGAGTTAAATTCTACAGACCTAAAGTATTTTGGGGGATAGGATCTGTGATTCTCTGAAGTCTGCCAGGTTCTCTGTTGTTTTTTTCTCCTATTTGAGAACCTGAGATGGTGCTTTCATGTGTCCTAGTAGTGTTGTATACCATAAAAAAGGGGCTGTTAAGTGCTAGAAGAGCCTCGGGCATGGAGGGGCGAACCGTAAGCCTACAGAGTTGTATTGCTTAAAGTAAGTGGAAGTCTTTGTGTGGCATTTGTAAGAAGAGGCTGAGCACCTCTGATCTTTCTATAGTCTTGTAACTTCTGCTGAGAAGACTGTCCCAAACCCAGCTAGCAGGAGAGCAGAGCAAGCTGAAGGTACACTGCTACAGCAAAGAGTGGCCAGCTCAAGAAAAATGATGCTCATTAGAAAAGGCTAGGCTAGAACTATTTATAAAGAGCTGCAGAAATGCAGTTCTTACAGAAGGTGTTGCTGCTTTAAAAAGTCTCCATAAAAAAAACCAAGGTGGCATTTGGTGAGATTATTCCATTTGTGGAGGTGAAATATTTCCACAAATCTAGCTGATTCCACATTTTACCTCTTTGCCTGAAAGGATTTAAGACCAAGCAGCTCCATTTGCTGTTGTATTAGATGTCTTGCAACCCCTATCTCTTTGTTGTTCTGCTTGCAGTAGGTTCTCACCTCCACAGTGCATATCCTGCTCTCATTTGTACCTCTGCTTGATGTGGTCTGCAGTAACATTTTGACTTTCTGCTGGAAGACAGATTTAAATGAAATGGAAAAATGGGAGCGCTTGGAAAGCAGCATAGCTCTAGTAAATGAAGAAAGGAGCTTTCCAGTGTCACCTGGGCTGGAAAAGCAATGCTCTTGCCTGGCATTAGGCATGCAGAGCACTGGCAGCAAAGCTCCTGAGACACCATCTGTGCACATAATAAAGAGCAGTGGGATTTTTGTAACATAAATGATTGAATTTGCTTTCTGCTTCCCTTGCAGTGGGACTATGCCAGCTATTAAGTGCCATAAGAACTTGCCAGACTACCTTTGAATAGGAAATTTACCTTCTCAGATTCATGCCCTCTCTCACCTCTGCAAGTAAAGCTGGTGCTGCTGCAGTAATTTCATTTAGGCAAAAGTAAGCCAACCTCCCTGTCACATCCCCTTCCATTAGGAGTATGACCGTGGACTGCAGAAGTCCTGAACTGCTTTCAGGAGCTGTCTCATCCTTCACCAACACTGAGACAAACCTAAAGTGATCACTGGGCCCTAACATGTAGAATCACAGACTCATAGAATGGTAGCAGTTGGAAGGGACCTCTGGAGAGGCTAAAGCAGGATCACCTAGTGCGGGCCACATAGGAAGACGTCCAAGAGGGGGTTGAAAGTCTGCAGAGAAGTCTCTACAACTTCTCTGGGCACAACCTCTCTGCTCCAGGACTCCAGTGATCTCACAGCAAAGATTTTTTCTCATGTTGAGGTGGAGCTTCCTGGATTTCAGTTTGTGTCCATTGCCTCTCATCTTATCACAGGGCACCACTGAGAAGAGACTGGCATCTTCTTGACATGCACCTTTCAGGTATTTGTAAACATTCATAAGTTAGCCTCTCTTCTCCAGGCTAAACAGCCCCAGGTCTCACAGCCTTTCCCCTAAGACAGATGTTCTGATCCCTTCATCATCCTCACAGCCTCCCTTGAAGTCTCTCTAGTATTTCCCTATCTTTCTTGAACCAGTGAGCCCTGAACTGGTCCCAGTACTCCAGATGTGGCCTCACTAGGGCAGAGTAGAGGGGAAGGAGAATCTCCCCAGATTTGCTGAGCACACTCCTCTTAATGCACCTCAGGATACCATTGGCCTTCTTGGCCACAGGGGTACATTGCTGTCCCATGGATAACATTGTCCAAGGTCCTCCTTCATGCAGCTGCTTTCCAGAAGTAAACTTCTTACAAACATTTTCAGTTCTAGTGTCAAGCCAAGGCCAGTAGGAAGGTCAATAGGCAACACCATCCATCTTTGACATGTTAGGAGCTTCTGGCTCTTGTTTTGCTCCAGGACCAGTTCATCTCTTCTCAGATATGAGTGGAACTCCAATAAGTGGAAGTCCAATAAGTGGAACTCCAATACAAGTGGAACTCCAGATCTCCAACACCAGTCTCTATTTTTCTTCTCTAAGTAAATAAATCATATTTGTCAGCCACGTGCATCACCATCAGGAGCAGAAGCAGTCCCCAGGAAAAGTGTCCCTTGTTAGACCTGTTCTCATTGGATGAGAACACCAATTTTTTTACAAGGTTAGAATTTTATATCCCTGCTTCAGCCTAAAGAGGTCTGAAATAGCTCAGCCAAAATGAGTCAGGTATTGCAGGCAACGAGAGAAACCAACCAGCCAACACCATTCCTGTGTTAGAGAATCAAACTGGTTAGTGATGGTTTAACTGGGAGTAATGGAGCATCACACCTTCCCAGCAAAGATGTGAAGTGCTAGCAAGAAGCTTTCAAACATGACTGTGCAATTAAAAGATGGTCATAACTTGTACATCCACAAGGCAACTGTGTAAACCAGTTTAATTCTCTCCCTAACTCTGTCATAATTGACTTTTTGCTCTCCTCCTCTCCTGGATGAGTTGTTGGTGTGATTATCTAAAGAAAACTCGACCAAAGTATGCCCAGGCAAGTCTTTTAAATTTTGTGGGACTGTGGGATGTATGTGGTGGGAAAATTCAGCCTGTACAAATAGAATAACAGAGGCAGTGAGAGGAAGAGAAAGAACTTTAAATCCAACATGTTAAAAGCCAATGGGTGTTTCCTTGGTAGGAACTAGCAGATCAGCAGGGGAAGAGAGAGGATTCTGCCCCTCTGCTCCACTCTGCTGAGACCCCACCTGCAGCACTGGGGTCAGCTCTAGAGTCCTCAGCATAGCTGAGAAATGGACCTGTTGGAGACCACAGCAATGATGCAAGGGCTGGAACCCCTCTGCTGTAAGGACAGGCTGAGAGGATTGTTCAGCCTGAAGAAGAGAAGGCTCTGGGGAGAGCTTCTGGTGGCCTTTCAGGTCTGCAAGGGGCTGATAAGAAAGATGGGGAGAGACTTTTGAGCAGAGCCTGTCGTGACAAGACAAAGGGTCATGGTTTGAAAGTAAAATTGGGAGAGTCAGACTAGAGAGAAGGAAGAAATCATTTACACAGAAGGTCATGAGACACGGGTCCAGGTTGCTCAGAGAAGAGTAGGTACCCCCATGCCTGCAACCGTTCCAGGTCTGGTTGACTGGGGCTCTGAGCAACCTGCTCTAGTTGCAGGTACTCCTGCTGACTGCAGGCTGGCATGGACTAGACTTTTAAAGGTCCCTTCCAAGCCAAAGCATTCTCATTCTATGAAATCCAGTCCTAACAAAGGCTTCCTTCCATTCTGCAGTCCCCAAGGCTGGAGCAGGAGACTTGAAGATGTGCTGCCAGCTGGGACTTTTGCTGGCTCCCTGCACATGGCATGGCCCTGGCAGCACAGCACAGATGTGCCATGGTTGCCTCAGGCTCCAGGCTGAAAGAGCAGCTCTGACATGGCCAAGGGCTGTGGAGTGACTGCAAGTTATGCAGCTGATGCTGTCCCTGACTTGTGATAAGTTACCTGAATTGTGAACTCCTTTCTGGTTTTGGGAGGGGAAGGCAAAGGCAAGAAAAGACTTTGAACAAAAGGAAAATCAACACTAATTTGTGGTGGCACACAAAGTCCTGATTTACTGTAAGGACACCTGTGAGACACTTCAGGCAGACACAACCATGAAGGACAGGACAGTTGGACTAGCTCAAGGTCTAAATGTTTCTGTTACTGCAGATCTGCACAGATGGAATTTTCCAGCCTGATGCTTGAGCAGTATCCATCACTGGGAGGGCACAGCCAAGGTACCAATAGCTACCTGCAAAAATCAAAGTTTCATCTGGGACTGACAGGCAGTGAGACTCACCAAGCCCTGCTCAGCTAAACACTGATCTTGTTTCAGAGCTTGTCTCTGCAGCCCAGATCTTCTATGTGTGTTTGCCCCCAAAACTGCACCATGGTCATAACTGATGTGTGCACGTGGATCAGTCTCTTTGCAGAGTCTTGGAAAAAGAGCTTTTTCTTCTGCTAAAACCAGCAGGCCAGCAGCTCTCCTCTTCCTTGGCCCACAGCAATGTCTGTGCTTGGTAAATCCAGCTCTACAGAGGACCCAGCAGAGAGGCCTGACTATGCCGTAAATGAAGATTTCTATCCACAGTGAAAGATTTCTAGACACAAACCAAAAAGGCTCCTTCAGCTCCCATTAAGCTTCTGTCCCTGTGTAAGCTTCAACGAGGAGCATTAGCACTCCTCTACATGCTGGCAAACACATTCTGCATTGCAACATCTCTGTCTTCCTCCTTCTACCCTTCTCCTGCCCATCACCAGCCCTGACTGACCTTTTTTTTTTTTTTTTTTCATTCACTCCATCACTGCATTTGCAGAGAGTCAGGAAGGGGTGAAAGAAAAGGATGAATGAGAAAAGGGAAAAAAATAATTACAACAGGATTTCATTGACAAGCAGAAAGAAAGGAAGTGTCCCTCTGGGTTTGATCAATAATGCAGCACTTGTTATCTTGATCTTCTTAATAAACCACAAGCAACCCAGATATAGTTCTATCTGGGAATCAATTCTTTGCAATGTTTCTATCACAATATAACCAGTATATGCAACCACACAAAAATAAAATGAAATGGGCTGGTTTATTGATTGCCTCAACAATAAGCCCTGTCGTTTGCATAGATTATCAGCAGAAGTGCTGCCTGCTTTGCTTTGGTTTAATTACTTTTGCTTTGTTTCAGACTTTCTCTCTCCCCTACAGGGACTGTGTGCATTACCAGGCAACCTCCTCTTCCATACTGGTGCTGAAATCCTTCCAGATTAACCCCAAAGACATTTACTAAACCTGCAACAGAAACTGCTTCTATAGCTGTGTGTCCCCCCCCCACAGGACTGCTTCAAGGTACTGCTTTTATTTCTCTTCAGAGGTGCTGGAGGTGTCACCACACTTCACAGGAGGCAGAGCTGGCCCAGAGTTCCTTGCCCCAGAGAAAGTTTAGTTTTATGGCTAATTATGTGGCTCCTTTCACCTCTTCTTTATTCCTGTCTTGGAGCCTGCCTGCAAAGTTCATTGTCTCTGACCCATCGCTGTGCAGGCTACGACCACCCACCCAAACCCATGACCAGAAGCAGTAATTGCCAGGCTGGGGTCAGACTGCAAAGACCTCCCAGGCTGACCTAGAAAGCAGCTTTGTGACCCTCATACTGACCCTCATGACAGCCAACTCATGAATAAAACACTCAAAAGCATTCTGTGTTTGGGTATCTTTATCTCCCTGATGTAAGCCCTGGATCACACCATGCTGGGACCTGGTACAACAGCATGGATGCAGAAAGCAGCCTTTGGCGGACCTGGCCTCAGAGAAGGACTCTCCACTCCTGCCTGCTGAGTGACCTGCAGCAATACACCCCATGGGTACACAAGAGAGGTGAGAACATCCATCTCACACAGTGCCTGATTATACTCAGTCATCATCAACAAGCAACCAAAGAAAGCTTTTACCACCCTAGGTTGGATTCCAATGTCTTCTCTTTCACTCTTTCAGTTTCCACTAACGTCTCAAGCCCTTTGTGAAGGAAAATTTCTTTCTGCCAAGGAAATGTAAGAACAAGACAATTAAAGCCTTCGAGATCTGACCAATGAAGAAATTACTAATTTTCAGACTTTGTGACCATCTGATGAAAGCAACGAGCATGGAAGCAGCAAATCAACATCTCATTGTCTATCCATTCAGCTGCTGGGCTTGATAACATTTCCTGTGGTTCTGGTGGGTCCATGTTACATCTTGCATTGATTAAAAGAAGCTCCTAAAGTAATTCTCCACCTTTCTTAGCCATTTACCATCAATATTACTAAGTTTTGAGCAGACAGCCCCTAAATGTATGTAGATGAGTCCCCTCCCTTCCCGCTGAGCCAGCATAAAATCCTTCAAGAAAAAATGTAATTAAGTTAGACTTGCAAATGATAATGAGTTTCTATTACACCCCGCTGAGAGTAGCAGCAACATCTGAAAATGATTTTTTGCTGTCTACAAGCAAGCAAGAGTTCCTTTATTAGAAACAGGGATGGAGCTGATAGCTCAGACTGTTACAATCCCAAACTTACTCAACCACCAAATGCTTGTGAAAGATGATGCTGTGGATTAAAGCTCTGTGGTGATACAGCTGGATAAGGGAGCTTTGCTCCAGCAGGACAGTGCTGGAAGTCTCAGAGAATGGTGTCTACAATCCTTTTACTTTCCAGCATACTACAGCTTGTTAGCAGCACTGTATCCATGTCCACACCATGCAACAGCCTTGGTCTGGCTCTTCCATCTCCTGCAGCCACCACTGACCTGTGCCATGGGGATATGTGAAAGAAGAGGACAAACACTGACACATCCCTAGAATGGGTGCTGCAACCTCTGGCTCAAGGGCAGGCCAAGCTGGGGTCTGTGTCTTTGTGGGTTGAGAAGCTCTTTGTGATTTTTCCCCCCATGCGGTTTTGCTAAGTCAACTTTTCAAACTTAATACCAGGATTTTGGTTAGCAAAGTCCTGTGCACAGGACTCACATCTCAGCAATCCACTGACTGAAGCAAGCCCTTCTTTGGAGTATTCTGAACCTGCTGGAGTCTGTGTGGGCCTAGTAGAGGCAGTGAACCTCTCTTGCCAGTTCAAGCTACTCCTGGTTTTCTTGACTTCTGTCATAATCTCCTCTCCACCTCTTCTTTTCCAAGTTGAACTCTTTGGGTCCATGCTGTTGGTCCCCAGGTAGAAGCTGCCCTATTCTCCTTTGCCAGCCTTACCAGGCATCCTGCAGCAGAAAACCAGACCTGGCTGCTGGACTCCAGGAAGATCAGCAGTGGTTTGCATAGTGCTGAAACAGAATCTTTTGTCCTGTTCTCTATTTATCCCTCGATAATTCCTCACATTTGATTCACCTCTTTTGTTGCTCTTGAGCACCAAGCCTACACTTTTGTAGAAACTCTCTGTAATAGCTCCAGCATCTCATTCCTCAAGGCACTAATCAGGTCAAGGACCACCACACACACACACACACACATATATATGTATATTTGTATGGATATATTCACAGTTAAAACCTGTTTACCTTTTCCCCCCCATCTGAACTCTTTGTATTCAGCTCCACTGAATGTCACCAGGCACTGTTATGACTACTCACCATTGTGAGGTCTTTACGCCCAGCCCTTGTTCAGTCTGGGAGTTTGGGGTTTTGTAAACATTGATATGGAGAAACCACAAACAACCTTTTGTTCCTCTCAGTGTAGGAGAGAGGAGGGTTTGGTTTGTTGGTTTTTTTGTTGTTGGTTTTTTTTTTCCTGTAGAGGAGTAACAGTTTATCTAGGAGCCCAAACACACTCAGGATGAAAAGCTCTTGTGAATTTTATCCAAGAGAGTTCATTGCCTTAATCCTGGATAATCCATATCTAATCCTTTTTATAATCTTCCTCATCTACTTGCCTTGATAGTTTTCCACAGCAGGGAGTTTACATTTCATGAAAGGAATACTTTCCTCTTCCTCTCTTGAAATGAGTTTTACTATCACAGAGCTTGCTTTATTTTTTTTTTTCTGGTAAGTGTTCTTTATCCAAAATGAAAATAAACTACCTCATTTTTGTTCCCATGCTTTGCAAAAGACCAAAGAGTTGTTTTGTTCCCTGTCAGAAACTGTAATCCAGGCAGCTAATGGCTGCTGCTGGGTGTATTTTGAATCCAGGAATGGCTACAGACCCCTGAAACACACAAGTGTATACTGAATAGATACATACTCCATACTGAACAGGATATATTTTGTGAGAGGAAAAGCATCCCACAGTATCCTATAGTGATGATAAAATAGTATATTTCAGGGTTGGCCACGATAAGGAGAGACAAGAATTCCTGTCTTCTACATGGTGTCATATGGGACAAAGACATCTACCAGCTGCCTTTTCCAAAATCTGGTACCAAACAAGCATCCTGAAGACTTTCTCCAAGTTGCTCAGACTCAGTCTCGTTGTTGGAATCTGGCCAGCCTGGCCAGCCTGCCAAAGACTCCTTCTGCCATTCAGGACCTTCACGGGGAGGATGCCTGCAGCCTGGGAGAGCGCAGGAGGTGCAGGCAGGAGGCAGGCAAGGGCAGAGCTGCCCTTCTGCTCGCACGCTCTGTGCTCCAGAGGCAGAAAGCCAAGAGAAGTCACAAACGGGGGACTTGAGAGATTTAGTTTTCCGGTCACAGCACTCGCTAGTGTGGCAGACGTGTTGATTTCTGGCTTAGGAATCTGCTTGAATCATTTCTATTGTGCTTAAGGAAACAAGACGGATGCAACGTTTGCCTCTTTTTTTGTTTTGTGTCTGCGTGTGAATGATTAACAAAAAAAGGCTACAGAGAAAACGTAGCTGCCACGTATCACTGCTTTCTCCTCCTGACAGAAACAAATCAGCCAGCCTTCAAACTTTTGTTAACCACTCAGGATGGAGGGGACAGAGCATCTCCTCTGAAGGAAAGGCTGTGAAATCTGTCAGGTATTCAAGGCAGGTGGAACACACGCAGCACAAAACACAGCGTTAAACAGAATCATCTATTAGTGATCAAAGATCTGGAACCAAACCCATGCTCTATCAATTGCCTGCCAAAAAATTAACTGCAAACTGTAGACTAAGATGGATAATAATTAAAAGAAATAGGCAAATTTGTCACCAGGGTGGGGGGGGGGTGTGGTGGGGAGTGTGTGCAGCTGTATTTTTTTGCTGTGAGAGCCTCCAAATAGTAACCCTTGGTAATCATAGAATCATCGCTGAAGAAATCCTACCTTTCATTAAGCACAGCATCCTCACTTGGAATTCAAATCTCTGTGCTCAGCTACCCAATTTCTCATTTTATTATGACTTTCAGACAGAGCTGCTCTGTCACCAAACCCTGCATGCAATTTCCAAACCACAAGCCAATTACCTACAGCTAACAAATGTGGTTGGCACATTGATGCTGGCTTACGTGCTTATGAAGGGCCCGACCCTCGTGGCAGGTATTGGGGAGCAAAGTGGTGAGTCCCCCTGTTAGAGACTGAGAAAAACAAGATGCCCCAACATCTCAGAATAATTAAGCTTCTGAGAAATGTGAAGCAGGCATCCTGTTTACACTCACTGGCCCAAAAAATTCCCCCTGCATGAGCTCAGACCCTAAGAGCTCCCTAATATGCAAACAACCAGACCAGGGGAATACAGAATGAGCTTGTGAATGCTGTGTTGAGGCAACCTGCCTGACTGCACAGCTTGCATGGACTAAAAGTCCACTGTTATGGACCACCAAAGCTGGAACACCAAGCTAATGTCACCTAGCACACACAGGAGGTGGAGGCTTCCTGTTTTGGAAGATGATGCTCAATTCAACCCAACCACAGACTGGCAGCTCCTTGTTTCTTGACAGGGTAACTGTTTCAAAGAAATCAGCCTGACAAATGGGGCTCAACCCTTCCAACAATGACACTCAGCATGCCCAGCACCACTGGACAGTGGGCCTGGCTAAGTAAATCACTCCTGGAAAATGCTAAGTGATTCCCAGAAGAAAATGCATATTCAATGAGGCAGGCAGGTAAAAGAAGACCAGCTCTGACCTACAGACTGAATGTTTCCCATCCACTCTGCAAATGGACTTTGGGGATGCAGATTCTCCAGGGTGGTCTCTTCTCTCTGCATGGGGGTATTTCTTTCTCTTTTTTCCTCCCTCACCTCTTATTGATTCCCTCCCCCTATCTTTATCCTCATCTAAGTCACAGAATCACAGAATGTCAGTGGCTGGAAGGGATCTCAAAAGCTCATCCAGTCCAACTCTCCTGCCAGAGCAGGATCACCTGTGCCAGATCACACAGGAACATGTCCAGCTGGGTTTTGAATATCTCCAGAGAGGGAGACTCCACAATCCCCCATGGCAGCCTGTTCCAGTGTTCTGTCACCCTCACAGGAAAAAAATTCCTCCTCGTGTTTAAACGAAACTTCCTATGCCTCAGCTTCCACCCATTGCCCCTTGTCCTGTCACTGGGCATCACCCAGCAGAGCCTGGGTCCAACCTCCTGGCACTCACTTTTACATATTTATAAACATTGAGGAGGTCACTTCTCAGTCTCCTCCAAGCTAAAGAGTCCCAGCTCCCTCAGGCTCTCCTCATAAGAGAGATGTTCCATTCCCTTCAGCACCTTTGTGGCTCTGTGCTGGACTCTCTCCAGCAGTTCTATGTCCCTTTTGAACTGAGGAGCCCAGAACTGGACATAGTACTCCAGGTGCAACCTCACCAGGGCAGAGTAGAGGTTGTGTGAGTGAATAAAGCCACCCTATGCGTTTGACACCTTCTGTGACCAAGAATCCAAACCCCCCACAACCAAAATCCCTTTGGATTGGGACACCTCCCTTCTCACCCAGTATCTGTAGCCCTGAAGTGTTTTTTTTCAAACTGTTGCTAATAAAATAGTTTCCTAGCAGTGCTAGATCTTAAACACAAGCAGATCACTTCCAGCTGTTCCTTATCTAATTTCTGTTGTCACCTGACACTGTTCATTTACAGTATATCAATTTAGCTTGGGAATGTTTGAAATATTAATTAGACAACGGCCCCAGCTCATTACCACAGATGCATTTAGCAAGATTCATGCCTGTTTACAGGTAGCCGAGCTGCAGTGCAGAACAAACAATCAGTGCTTTTCCCCTCAGGGTATGTCTGTGCAGAGCTACTCAAACTACTTTTAACTGAGCCAGCTTGGGTTCTGTGCAGGTTCTGTGCTTCAGCCACCATAACGAGCTCTGGGCAGACACAAGATGTGTTAGGATCCACTGAGGATCCTGTACAGAATCACACAGAATCATAGAATTGTAGGGCTTGGAAGAGACCTCTGAAAATCCAACTCCTAGAGCAGGATCACCTAGAGTCAATCACACAGGAACGTATCCAGGCAGGTTGGGAATGCCTCCAGAGAAGACTCCACCACCTCTCTGGGCAGCCTGTTCCAGTGCTTTGCCACCCTCAAAATGACATTTTTTTTTTTTTCCCCACTTATATTTAGGTGGCACATCCTGGGTTCCCTTTTGTGTCCATTGCCCCTTGTCCTGGCACTAGACACAACTGAGAAGACTCTGGCTCCATCCTCCTGACACTCTCCCTTTAGCTATTGCTCAGCATTAAGATTCTCTCTCACCTGTCAGGTTGCTCTTTTACAAGTTAAACAACTCCAGGTCTCTCAGCCTCACTTAGTGATGTGCAGGCACAGAAAGGCTACACTGCACCATGGGTCCTCTGGCCAGTTTTATTCACGTCCCTTGGACCCTTCTGATGGTCATTACTAGACACAGATATGTTCTTAATAACCCTCCACCCTGCAAGCACCTCCTGCCCCCTCAGCTCCAACTAATGCCAGCTCAGGGTGGGCAGCCTGCTCACTACTTGCTCAGATTTTCAGCAGGTTTTACAACCAGCATTGAGCTGCACTGAGATTAGTGGCACATTTGAAAGCTGTTCACCCACCCAGCCTGCAGTCTCTGCACAAGGATGCTGCCCTCTCTCTGTCTCGCTCTTTTATGGCAAGGCTGGAGCATGTAAAACATAGGAAAAGTGCAGAGGGCTGTTCCCCACATGAAAAAGATGGGACATCATGAGCAACCCCTTCCTGGAGGCACCCAACAAGACACCTGACAGTGTTTTACCCTCAACCCACTTTCTGTTGAGCCCTGTGGCTGTTATCACATCAATGAGGGCTTTGAACAAGCCAAGCCCCACAGCACAGCTCATAGATTCATAGAATGATTAAGGTTGGAAAAGGTTGGATCATCAAGCCCAACTTTCCACCCAACATCTCAATGACCACTAGACCATGTCCCAAACCACTACATCTACTCGTTTCTTGAACACCTCCAGGCATGGTGACTCCACCACCTCCCTGGGCAGCCTGTTCCAATGCCTGACCAGTTTCAGATATTTAGGTTATCAAATGTAAACCTCCACTGGTGCAGCTCAAGGCCATTACCTCTTGTTCTATCATTAGTCACTTGGAAGAAGAGGCCAACACTAGTGTTACTCCAACCTCCTTTCAGGCAGCTGTAGAGAGCAATAAGGTCTCCTCTCAGCCTCCTCCAATCCTAGCTCATTCAGCCTCTCCTCCTAATCACAACTGCTTCCCTCTCTTGCACCCTCCTGACTGTCTCTCACCATGCCCCAGCAGGTCTTTCCTTGATTTTGCCTTTTGGGGAGGGCTGTCAACTTTGGGAGGGGGAGAGGAGACAGACAGACAAGTTCCCACTCAGCTTTACCACTGCAGCTTTGCCCAAGTGCACCACAAAATACCAGTGTGGTGAGGTGCAGGATCCAGCCCCCCCTCCCCTTTGCCCACATCTTTCCATGATGAGGCAGAATTGAGGAGCCAGTCAATAAAAAACACACAGAGGTGAACATCCATGAGCTGAAAGCTGTCATTTAGATGCCTGCAAAATCACCCAATTTCTGCATCCTCTGGCTGCCTATCGCCGAGATGCAGGAGGAAGATGGGCCAGTGATTGACAAAGTGAGACATTAACTCCATCAAGCAGATGGAGAATGGCATAATTATGAAAAATTATAATACTGATTGGCCAAGATATGACTAAAAAAAGAATTCCTTGAGGAATTAGTTACATTTAGGGTTCTTCAGGAATGATTTACTCTAGTGTTTGAATAGCAAGAGAAAACAGAGAAATCACAGCTCCTGAAACACTCTGTGTCAATGCTCCTCATAAATAGCATAGCCCAGAACCATGGCTACCAGCTAAAGTGCTTTAATCACATCTCCTGATGACTGGAATTAACCTTTCATTTGGGTTGGTGTGCACATCTCATTCACAGCACTTCTTCAAAGGCTCAGGCTTGCTTCCCTTGAAGTCAATGACTTCAGTGAGTTCGCTGTGGTCTGGAGCGAGCCAAGCTCGGACACACTGGGATGCTGGATAAGAGGAATTAAGCTGTACCCAGAGGACCATCTCTGGAGCAATTAAAATGCCTCCTCAACAAACAATTTGCAGGGAGATGGAAAAATGACTGATAAAGGAGTTGAAGACAAAGAAATAATCACAGGTTGCAAAGCTGATTATGCTCCTGTGTTACAAGAGGGGCAAACCTGGCCACACATTCATGGTGGCCAGTCAGGAAATTGGTGACCTTCCTAAATAAAACACTCTCATCTAGGAATTGAAATATGACTGTGAAGGTTGTCAGGCTGCCAGGAACACTGGCATTTTTCATACTTAACCCTAAATCTTTTCACCTGTCTGAAGTTCTTCATCAATTTTCCTGCCACATCTGCTATTTGTCAAAGCTAGTTGGCCCCATCTCACCTTGCTTTCACACTGCTCCTGGAGAAAGCAGCATTACCTGGGGTGGGTGGGACCTGTCCTCTCCTCTCATCCTGCCAGGCTTTGTCCTCACTAATTGCTGGCCCATCCTCTCAGCTCCTTTGTTTGGATGAAGCATATTTCAAGATTTAATCACACTTTCTTTTTTTTTTTTTTATCCACAGGACCTCTGCCCTATATGCAGCACAGGATAGATACTGCTCAGGGAACAGAAGAGTTATTTAGTGCTTCATTCTTATTCCATGTGCAACCTCTGCCTTATTTACTGCACCCCTCCAGCCTCCCTCTTGATTATTCCTGGTCTTTCCAGGGGTTGTACATCATTCTGCCTCACAAATGCTAATCAGCTGCTCTCTCTGCCTCTTCCCAGGGAAAGCAGAAAACTGCTCTTTCAGGGGAAGAAGTCAAGGCAGGGGAACATCCTGAATGCCTTGAGGAAATCAACTGCAGAGCAAGAAATCAAGCCAATGAGGACACTACTCACCTCCCTGGCTGTGCCCCAGAGGCAGCAGCAGCCTTGTTCCCCAGTGGAAGTGGTCACCCACTTTGGGTACCAGATAACCCCTCAGCCTGAGGGAGGGGTACACATCTTCACCAGTGCTCGACCAGCATCACCTGTCCTATTTTCCTGTCTTCCTTTCAATGCAAACTGCTCATAAAGTAGTTTCCTTGCTGTCCACCCTGGATTCCCTTCCATGACACCACCTCTGTTGCTCTGGCAGGATCATGGGATAGAACAGCAGAAAGTCAGTGACTACAGGATGAAATGAACATGCTAAAATGAAGTGTTCAGGAGTTTGCTTTCTCCCCACCCTCAGTTGCCCTGACTCCTCAGTCAGGACAGGCTTCATTTGCCCCTAATCCTAGGAACCTAATACCTATACTAAACAAGAACATGGAATTTGAGAAATGGAGTCATCCACGTGCTGTCCAGCAACCCAAACCCTTCCTGCTCAGAGCAGCTCTCAAATAAATGTCTGTAGTCCTCTCCTGCACCTCAGACATTGAGACCTGCCCACCCACTGCCTTTAACCTGCATCTCTCCCAGGCATGCTGTCCTCTGAGGCTGGCAGACAGCAGGTAGCAGAGGAACTCTTAAATTCAGTGTTTCAGGTTTTTCTGATGCAACAGCCTCCAGTTCAGCCACGGCTGCCAAACTTTCCTAAGCCAAACTCAGTGGTGTGCAGCTCCCACATCTGCAGAGCACCAAAAGTTAGTGGGAAAAGCTGAAAAAGCTGCTAGCAAAATGTCTTTTCTAAGCCCTTTATTACTCACAGACACAAACCTCCACGAACTATCTGGAGTCTTGTTGTAGAAGAAACCTGCAGCAATTCAACCCAGAGTCCTAGCACAGGATGCTGAACGGAAATGAAAAGAGTTTTTCTGCTCAACACAATCATTTCATGCAGCAGCATCTGGGGTCACCTAAGTGGTTTTAAGAGAGTTCCTACAAAGGTAAGAAACTCCAGCAAAGTTACCCCTTGGAGACACATCATGGTGCCTGCAGAAAGCACCATTCCTTTGCTCTCCCTGTTCCTGCCCTGTGAGAGAAGAGAGAGTTTGTCACCCATGGCTGCTGATCCAACTGTGTTCAAGTAAAATTGTGTCTTGGGTTTAAAGAGCTGACAGAGTGAAGCTCTCAAATGAATTGGAGAAAAAACAGAATTATATTTGGAGAGAGAGTTACAGATAGAAATTACAAAGCAGACACAGAATCCATAAGCGAACCCCCTGAATTTTCCCCCAACCCAGAACTAAATCTATCATCCCCAGTGCTCCAATTCTCCCCCCTCCATGCCTCTGCCATCCAAGAGGCCTAAGCACAGCCTCTGGAGGCCCCAACCAGGCCTATCCTTATATGTCTGTCCCGATAACACAGCTCCTGCCCGACACAAGGCTGGAGGGGGAAGAAAGGAGAGTGAGCTGCCTTGTGGTGAGTTTCTGAAGAGATAACAGAATTATGGGATTGAATAACAATCTTCCAGTCCCCAGAGGACTCTTTTTAACCTTATAGTTCCCAGCCTGAGACAAGGACATGGCTTAGTAGCCATGGTGGGCTTAGGTTGACAGTTGGACTCAATGATCTTAGAGGTCTTTTCCAACTGAAACAACTGTTCTATGACAGCAGGGACACCTCCCACCTGTACCAGTGGGAGGTGTCCCTGCCTATGGCAGGGAGTTGGAACTAGATGATCTTTGAGGTCCCTTCCAACCTTACCATTCTATGATTCTATGATTCACTCACTGCATGATTAAATGAGAAACATTTGTTGTTGTTTGAATTTTTTCCCTGTTAGGTTGTTGTGTTTTGCTTCACCTTATGTAAAGCAGGGGGGGAAAAAAAGGGAGGGGAAGTATTAATTGCATCCTGCCAAGATCTTTGGAGAAAAATTCAATATTATCTTTTCCCACAAAGAAGGAATGAATCAAGGCTCCATTCCAAATCCAGTGGCACTCCTGACTTTTGACGTGCTGAGGAAAATAACAACTTTCAGCACATACTAATTGTCTTGTTAACATGGATTATGCAGCCAGCCAAATAAATGTCATTCAGGCTTTTATGAGGAAGAGCATAAATCTAAAAATCGGAAATGCATGATATTTTTTTAATCTTCTCTTTTCTCCCCACTCTGCATTCACAGCCTAAATATATTTACATTTTTTAATCCACGCAAACAAAACAAGACTCTGCTGGAAACTTTTGAAACCTCCCAAGGGTCCCAAGCTCAAGGTGATCAGATTTTCAAAATAATAAGCTTGGTTCCCATGTAGCCTTAAAACCAGTTTATAGTTTCTTGGCACTGCAAAGTGGGTTTGAAATAAGGGTAATTTACACTCAATTTAATTTACAGGAAGTCCCCTTCACAATGCTGGCCTGGTACAAAGAGGCACTGGAGCTAGTTGGTGTGGGGAAGAGGTCATGCTGAATGCTCAGAGTCCCAGTCCAACCTCCCTACAAAAGCACGGGTTGCCACAGCAGGTTACCCAGGATCATAATGTCCGGGTGGATTTGGAATCTCTCCAGAGAAGGAGACTCCACAACCTCTCGGTGAAGCCTGCTCCTGGGCTCCAACAACCTCACACCAAAGCTCTTCCTCATGACCGAGTAGAACCCCCTGGGTTCTAGTTTTGTGCCTACTGCCCCTTGTCCTGTCACTGGGCACCACTGAAGAGTCTGGCTGCACCCTCTTGCCCCACCCCCCACCCTTTAGCTCTTGCTGAACATTGATCAGATCCCTTCTCAGGATGCTCTTCTCCATGCTAAACAGCCCCAGGGCTCTCAGCCTTCGCTCCTCACATTTTCCAGGCCACTCAGCATCTTTGTAGC
>WBNM01010462.1:33504-64726 GCA_013399055.1 Ramphastos sulfuratus | reverse complement strand
GCACTTGGATTTGTTGAAAGCCATCCCCTTGGACTCTACCCATCTGTCCAGGCGCTCGAGGTCCTGCTGCAGAGCCCTTCTGCCCTCCAACCCATCAACATCTGCCCCCAGCTTGGTGTCATCTGCAAACTTGCTGGTGACTGACTCGATGCCCTCATCCAGATCATCAATGAAGATGTTAAAGAGGATGGGGCCCAGTACTGATCCCTGGGGGACACCGCTAGTGAGCGGCCTCCAGCTGGATGTGGCACCATTCACCACCACTCTCTGGGCTCGGCCCTCCAGCCAGTTCCTAACCCAGCACAGAGTGTTGCCATCCATGCCACGAGCTGACAGCTTAGCCAGCAGTTTGCTGTGGGGGACACCAGGGCACAGCAGAGGGGCAGGAGAACCTCCCTTCACCTGATGACCACGCTCTTCCTAAAGCACCCCAGGAGACCATTGGCCTTTTTGGCCACAAGAGCACATGACTGGCTCACAGTGAATTTCTTGTCCACCAAAACTCTGCAGGGAAGGAATAAGTTCAGGAATCATGGAGCAAAGCTGAGCCCCCCGGGATGGTTTCCCCAGTCAAGAACTTAAGGCTGTTTCCTCTCGTCCTATGACTTCTGACTTGGGAAAAGAGACCAAGTCCCATCTTACTACAACCTTTCAGGGAGCTGTGGGCAGAGCAAGAAAGTCTCCCTTCAGACTCCTCTTCTTCAGTCTAAATAAACCCAAATTCCCTCATCACCCAGCCCCAGAGCAGAGCAAGAGATGTGAGGAAGCATCCTTGACAGAGCCTTTCTAGCCCAAACTTTAGGGACAGGCTCAATTTAAATAAGCAACCTGGCTTCAATTAACTGCCCTCCCCAGCAGCACAGGCTTAGAAAGGACTCTTAATAGATCTCTTCCACTGCAGTGCACAAACTCTATTGCCATTGCTTCATCAATTATTGGAAGTTAGCAGAGTGAGGCCATTCTCTCACAACACCTTCAATAGTTGTCAGTGCTGAGTTAATGATTGGATTCAATGAGCTCAAAGCTCTTTTCCAGTCTCTGCAGTTCTGTGACAGGGATTTGAGGATCCATCTGTTATTAGCTGGCCACTTTGTGTGCAGAGAGGCTAAGCAGGGTGTGGAGTGCAGCCATTTTTCAGGCGTTTTACCCACCCAGGCCTCTCTTTGCTGCCTTCAGGGCATGCTTTTGCCCAGCTGCCATCGCAGGGAGCAGCATCTCAGCATGCCTGGGAGGAGCAGCTGGACCACACCGCATCCGTCTTGATTACCTCACAGAAGCAGGCAATTCACTCCTCGCCTCGGGATGATTGGGAACAAGGCTCAGAATAATCACTGATAGATTTTCTTCCTCAGACAGAGAAACATCCTGACTGCTTGAAGCTCTCCGGTTTAGCTTGCAAAATACTCCCCCAGGAGGGCAGTCTCCTGCCAGCCCCAGCACAGGGCTTTGGCATGTGACCTCCTAGAAGGGCAGGGAGTGCAGAGCAGATTTCTCTAGCCAGGTGTGAAGGTCAGCCCCCTGCGTGGCTGGGTATTTGGGAGCAGTATTAAATTTAGCATCCACACCGTTGGCATGAAGAGACTCTGGAAGAAATTCTGCCTTTAGCAGCCAGCAACACAAAGAGCATCAAGGAGAGCAGAGCTGTGCCTTCATTCTCCAGCTCAAAACATTCAGTAAGAAGCAAAAGGTTGGTTTTAATGGAAATTATTAACCCTTGGAACAACTGACCTGGAGATGGCAGGGATTGCCTAATTCTACAGTTCTGAAATCAATCCTGGCAGACTTTCTAGAAAGCCTTTCTTTAAAACAGCCACCACCACTCAGGGTTTTCATCAGAAATGACAGCTACCAACAGCTTCTTCACTTCCTTTCCCTCTGGCTTCTCCTTAACTATGAGAAAATGAAGTGTGCTGTAACTCAGGCTCAGAGATGAGAACCAGGAGGCTCAGAGACCATGTCTGGTTCTGGCACAGACTTTCCAGGCCTGTGTGTCTTCACTTCTGTACTGGTAATAAAGCTATGGAGATACTCACCAACTTTCTACAGGGATAGCAGAACACCACTGAATGGAAAACATGACAGAACTAACTGCTCCCATTGTTTTCTTCAAGCCCCACTGAATATGGTCTTGTCCCTTCTTAATTCTTCCTCCTATCAGTATCCACTTAAATTTAGGTGAAGTTCCAAGGTCCCCAAGCATGGGACACCATAAACATCCAACCCCTCAGCTCTCCCCCTTTGCTCTAGCTGAACAAAGCACTTGAAGCTCCTGTGTAACCAGAAGAAATAATCCCTGCTCTGTTGTGGAAAGCACCTGAACAGATTTTTTTCACATCCCCCACAATGCTAGAGGTTTTCTCACAGCTGAGCCTCTTCTTCACCTGGCCAGCTATTTTTACAGAGCTTTTCAGAAATCTATTACCTTTTGAAGCTCTTGTCTGTCAAATTACATTGAAATTGGCCAATTCAAGTTAACAAGGATAGTCTCAGGTGGATTCATGCATTTGCTATCCCACAGCCCTTGTTCTCTTAAGTAAAGCAGAACACAAAACCCTGCAAACACACCTCCCTCCTCTCAGCCAGTCTGATGAGGCTGGTGCCTCTGGGATTAACAACACTCAGGCTGGCACAGGCTGCCCTGGACCATGGGGATAGGTCCAGGTGGAAGCTGAGATCTGAAATAATCCCCCATGGGCATGTACCCCAAATGAGAGGGAAGCCCAGAAGGCAGCCAGAGCTTTAAGATGTTAACAGACCTAAACCAGAGATGAAGGCTTTCAAGATGGATCTTCATTTGGAGCTAAATTAAGTCTTGCACTCTCTGAATCTGATGCCAGCATCCTGGTTATGTCTACCTGCTCTAGTAGGTATATGGCACTGATACACTGCACTGTGGAGCTGAACACCCCTGGCAACTTCTGAGCAAATCTCTCTCCTCTGCTGTGTGCCTCACAAGCTGTATTGACTTTTCAGATGGTTTGTGTTCTGCTGCTACCCTTCTTCTGGAAAAGGACTCCAAGATTTAAAGGTGCACTTGATGATCTTAGGGGTCTTTTCTAACCAAAACAATTCTATGTTGTTCTATGCTGTCTTTAACAGCAGCCCACTCATGGAACATCTGGAGCTTTAGTCTGTATAAGGCAAAGGGCAGCAGACACTGAGCATCCTGTCATTTTGGGGTAGTTACCTCCAGAGCAGAGCCCAAGGGAGGAACAGATATCTGAGCATTAGGTAGCCATGAGTGGATACCTCCTACAAACATCTCACATAGCTTCCAGGTACTTAGGAGCAAGAGAAAGTAAGCACGAGCATGTAGGGACAGAGAAAAGTTACTCTTTGGATGAAGGAAGGTGATATTAAGGGCAATCAGATGCAGCAAACCACAGCTCCTCTCTCCTACAAATGGAGATTCATTAAACTACTGATTTCTTTTCTCTGAAATATCCTCCTGTGATCAGGGGAAATTCCCCCACAAATCTCACTTTGACCTGTATAATCCAAGCCTTCCTGATACAAGCCCTTTCCAAATGAGATCAACATCCCTCCAGGCTGTCTGAACCCCTCTGTTCCCCACCAACACCCAGCTCCCTTTGCTTCTCTGCATTCAAAATCAAGCTTCATAATAGGTGTTCTTCCCATCTTGGTCTGAGTCCATACCTGATTTTTCTCCAAGGGATTTAAGTAATGGACAACACAAGACAAAAATCTTGTTTTTTTTTTTTTTTTTTTTTTTTTTGTCTTGCTTGAAAGAAATAACTTCATCGAGATGGCTGCAGTGAGCATGCTGCAATAACAAGAGGCTTTTCCAGAAGGGCAAATTACTTAGTGGTGGTACCAACTGGGAGCAATGATGGTTCATAACACCAGATGTAATCTTTCATCAATGAGGGTGGGGGGAAATGCTCTCATAAAAATTCTTTTTGTCATTGGTCACTATGGTGGTGCATCCAATTACACTGCTTTCATTTCAGATCCAGGGGACACAGCTCAGAGGAGAAATCCACAGCCACAATAAATGTGTAGTGGTAGGGACCCAGCCAGCAGGATCTGAGTTTGTGCATGCCCTCCTCCATAAGAAAGGATACAAAGTCCTTCCTATTTCTCCTTAGCTCCTTTTGGGCTCCTTGGAGAAATCTCAAGGCTTTTGACAGCCTGAGGAGATGCACACAAAGCAGGTGGTTTAAAGGGAGGGAGAAGCATCATGTCCTTCATTGGGAAAACTGAGTCAACACATCAAACAGTGTCTGGAGCTGATGGAACTCTGACCTCACTCTCTTCTGAATCTTGCTGGTACTTTGAATTCTCTGGTTTTGTAAATCTTAAACTCAATAGAGATTCCCTCTGGCAAGGAGCTGAAGTGGTGCACAGAAGCTGGACGTGCCCTGGACACCCTCCTGAGACCTGCCATCTCCACTATGAACTACCTCATAGATTACTCTTCCTCTTCCTACTCTATTGCTCTCCATCTGCCAATATTATCTATTGTCTTGTCTAACTGTCATTCTCATTGATTACTCCAGAATTCTTCCTCTGCTCGAGCCTTGCTGTCAATGGGTAAGATTTGGATTTGTCAGGTGGAAATTTCCCCTACGTGGCCACAGAGCCACTGCTGTTGCTCACAGTGAGGTGGTCTGCAAGAACCAGTCAGTGCCTATCCCTGGGGCCCATGACACACTGTAGTACTGTCATGTCAGCTGGCAAACTTTCCTGGTCTGAGCTAGATCAGAACTGATTCTGTTCAGGAATTTGACTCCCCAGCTCAGTCTCTGCTCACTGAGGCACTTTCTGAAGCTCAGGGCAGGTTTGCACAGCCAGAAGCTACTCCTGGCAGTGAGAAGCTGCTGGGTAGAGTCACTGCCAAGGGCTGGGCTACAGAAAGGTTCTGGCTTAGACTTGCTCCTGGGCACACCAAGGGCACTGCCACATCTTGTGGGACACTTTGGGCTCTCAGAGGTGGCACCTGTGGGAAGGACCAGACAGGACAGGTGACCCACAACTGGCCAACAAGGGTTTGCATCCCATGGACAGCATCTTCAAGATCAAACTGAGGGATCACCAGGGTCAACCCTCTCCACTAACTGGTGTCCCAGGAGGACTCTGCCCCTTCTGCCTTCTGTCCTGATCTGTCTGTTCCTTCACCCAGCTTCCAAATCCAGCTCCTGAATCTGGTTCCCATCTGCTGCTGAGTCCAGTCTGGGACTTCCGCAGTGCCTGCCCCCAGCATCAGTGCTGCCAGTGATGATGTCATTGCCATCAGAGGTTGAGTTCCATATTGATTTGTATCTCTTTGTCTCTATTCCATTGGTTTGTTTTTCTTTCCATTCCAGCCAGTTTAGCCTATCAGTCTCTCTCCCTTATTGCTTTGGGAAGGCAGAGGGGTTCATAGAGAGCCTCTGTTGCTCATCTGGTGACAGAGGCTGGCCTCTGGCCTAGCCCTAGCTCTTGAAACAAATGCAGACTACGACACAGGTACCAGCAGACCTTCCAGCTCTCACCGTATCAGTGGATCATAGAATTATAGAATAGGTTGGGTTGAAGGGACCTTAAAGATTATCTAAGTTCAACAAATCAGGTCTGAAATGCTGTTGTGTAGTGCCACAACCCAAGAAGAGGTTGGGAGTGTGCTTTTTCCCAGCCCCCTCAGGACAGCTCCATGACATTTTGAGCTCCTGGGGAGCCTGAGATGGAGATTTTGATTTTGAATTCACTCCTGATTTAGGAAGCTCTTGCTTCTGTAGGTACATAATGGAGCAATTTGTAGGGGAAATGGTTGTATAATATATTCATTTCTTTCTTTTTCTGCCAATTATTGCAATACTTTTGCAAAAACATTCTTCTAATATTCATCCAGCTTAATAGGTGACTGAATAATATACACCAACTACAGCATTTGCAATATTTTCCTGTCAGTCACCACCTAATATATTCAGAGATGAATTCCTTTCCTCCTAGGCCAGCTTTAAGTCAAATTTAGTGACTGAAAACAACATTAGCCTTGACTCTTTTATCAGAATCCCATTTGTTAGTGGGGAGAAACATTGCAGATTTTAATGAATAGGACTGATCATACTTTAAAATCACATGAATCAAGGGGAGAGTAGGGCAGGGGCAGAGGCAGCAATTTCCATGGCCAGACTGAGCAGCAATAAGGTCCAAACCCTTTCCCCCCACAACTGCTTTTAAGTCTGGATCTGAGTTTTGCCACTAACACACAGATGTTGGGCTCTGATAGCAAGCCTCATTCTCTCCTGCCGTGGCCTCAGCTATCCAATTGTGCCTTCAGACCAGAAAGCAACTCCCTGTTAAAATCCTTTTCTCAGCTGCTGCACACTGATTTGCCAGCTACAGGACTTTCTCTGCATTTGTAGTCATAACACTACAGAAATACCCCTCCAGCTTGCACTCCTACTCTGTCCTTTGCACCAGTGAGTAACCAACACCTTCCTCAGCTGCCACTGCCACTGCCAGCTGCCACTGGACTGCAGGCACTCAGTAAACAGAGGCAGGGGCAAGACAAGAACTGAGGTCTCCTCNGAGCAGAGTAAAGGGGGAGAATCCCCTCCCTTGCCCTGCTGGCCACGCTTCTCTTGATGCAGCTCATTCATGACTACCAGTCCATGCACCACTCTGTTTTTTCTCCTTGATAAGCAAGGCTATCCAGCTCTGCTCCCTGAAGGGTAACACCTCCCTACCCAGTAGTCAAAGCTGAGTTCCTCCTCAATAAGTCATGGCCACAGCTCATTTGTCTGCCTTCAGCACCGCACCCTTCCTCAGCACTGCAGATGCAAATTCACCTACATTACAGCTCCAAAGAACAGAAACAAATAATTTACATTTGGTTCCTAACCAGCAGCATTTTCATTTAATTTCCTAGCTCCTTGTTGTAATCACCCTCTACACTACTTCAATCAAATCACATCTTTCAATCTGCCCAGCCCAAAGCGTAACGACGGCAACGCTCTCACTCGTGCTCCCAAACACGGAATGTAATTGCAGATTGCAGCAGGCAGCAGCTATCTGACCCCTGCTCACTCTTCACTGATAACCTTCTGATCCAGAGATGACTTGCTGTATGAATTTATCTCTGGGAGAGGTTCTCTGGTATAGGTAAAGCAGTTGCATAAATTCTCCTATGGAAGTAAACAGTGAAAGGAGAGAATTCTCTGCTTTTAAATGTGGGGACCTGACAAGAAGAGGAGAAGTTGTATCTCCATTTGCACCTCTATTTCTCCTTGTACACCTGGCTTGGTGCTACCTCTTCACTTCAGGACCACATGCATTTTATGTTTTCATAGACAGCTTGGTCAACTCACATCCTTCTGAAAACCAAGGCAGGTAGCTTTGCCCTTGAGCATCCTCTGGTTATTCCAGATGTGGGTAAGGACAACCTCTACTTTGTCTCCTCCAGGATCCTGTAGTGCCTCAGATATCTCAGGTCTTCTGCTTTGATTTAACCCAACCCTTCTACAGCAGATGCACAGTCTGTGCTAGCAGGTCTGTGAGCTCTCCAAGAAGGTGTTTTGTGCTCTCAATGTGTTTGTACAATATCCAAGAGAGTGAAGACAAACTCTGTCAGTATCGTTCAGATGAGTCAGACCTCAAGTCTCCTCTGGTACAGTTCCCTGGGAGAAACAGGGGATCTGCAGGGACTGATTCATACCTAAGTCTCAGGTAGCTGAGCAACTTCATGGAAACCACCTCTGCCCAGCACACACCTGAGGATACATGTGCTCACCACAGCCAAGGATGGATCTGCCCCCTAGCAGGAACAGAGACTAAACTGCAGTGCAGCAGCTCTGATGCACTTTTCCACCCTAGTTATGCCCATCTAGAAGTGCTGGAGAAAAGAACAGAATGAATTGAGTCCCATAGCAGATGTACACAGACAGTTGCCTTCTATACCATGACAAACACATCCATTCTGAGTCGATTATACCACCTGAACTACACCAAAAGAGGTTCAAGCAGCCACACCTATCAGTGAAGACCCAGCCTTGGGAATGTGAAGATTCAGCCCAGGGAACTATTACTGTGCTTTATCTTTGCAATTACACTGCAGTTTTTGACAAACACTGAACATTAATGTATCCTTTTTCTTCTTCCAGGTTTGCAAGTTACCCCTGAAGCTGTCCTACGAGGAGCAGCCACAGCACCTGCTGGCCAGGCCCCATCATATAGGGACCCAAAGAGCATCCTAAAACAAGACTAGGGATGAACAACCTTCCTCTGGGCCCCTGAAAAATGACTCTCTTTGGCATGGGGCTGAACTTCCTTTCATGGCATCTCTGAGAAATACTCGTCATGGCTTCTTGGCTCAGGAAAGCTGGCCACCACACTGCTGACAATTGAGCTTCTCAAAATCAGCCCAGAATTAGGAGAGAAATCAGCTCATTTAGCAATTCCAATAGCTTCAGGTCCTGGCTGCACCTGGACCCAGCACAGCCCTTCCTATTCCTGCCACCAGCACATTTAACACTAACATGAAGCAGATCTGGCTTTGCAGTACCACAGCAACCTGCTGCTAGCAACAAGGCTTATGCTGCATACAAGTAATGAGGATACTGGGAATAGTGGGGAAGAGAAGAGATTATTACATAATAAATTATCAATACACCAAAAACTGCTCTGTACATAATTCCACACACACCCCACCCCCCCACTCCCCTTACAGCTTCCCTAATGTCCTGGGAAAGTGACAATTACACAATTTAAGGAGGTTAAGTTTATTAAAATCCTTTTTTTATTACTTTTCTTTTAATGTATGGTTGAGATAAAGCATCTGATTAAAGGAAGGTCACAAAATAAAATATTTAATACTCATGGAAAGAGCAATTCATCCTCCCCTCTGCATGCAGTACAAGCAGAGAGGCAGGGGGGCCTGGTGACAGCTTGCTTGCAGAGACTGCTCCACAGAGACCAGGAGCTACTGGCAGCCAAGCTCAGCCTGTCCATGTTGGATTTGCCACATTATGGTAGCCCTCAGAAATGGTAACATGGGCCATGTGTGCACTGAAAGGGACAGGGCAGCTCTAAAGAGTGCTTACATGGGGCTTACTAACACCTCCCTGACCTCAATGTCACATAACAAGAAATGAAAACTTACATTTAACAGTTGGAGGGATGGACAACAGATGGACACTGCACTCAGCATAAAACCAAATGTTTAAACCATAAATGGCCTCAAGTTGCACCAGGGGAGGTTTAGGCTGGAAATGTGAAGAAAGTTCTTCACTGAAACAGTTCTCAAACATGGCAACAGGCTCCCCAGAGAGGTGGTTGAATCCTCATCCCTGGAGATGTTTCAAAGAAATACTGAGGGCCATGGTTTAGCACCAGACTTGGCTGTGATTATCTTAGAGGTCTTCTTCAGTCAAAATGATTCTATGATCCTTATGTCCTGCAGTGCCCTGGGCCAACATGCCCTCAGCCTTAGGGAGACACCTCCCCTCTTTGTACCTAAGCTGCACATCATGGACCCCTTAAAAATGTGCCGCCTTCTGCCACAGGATTCCAGCCCATGCTGATGCCTCCAAGCAGTTGGGACACTGTAAGTTGTTACTAAGTAGTGAACAACCTAAGCACAGGAGAGGCAGGAGAAGTTCAACGTGAAAATCCTGGCAGGAGCAGGTCAGGTCACACCATATGACCAGAAAGAGTTTCAGAGAATCAGAGTCACAGAATTAACCTGGCTGATAACAGCTGTNGCAGCACAGGAGGTTCCAGCTCAACACAAGGGGGAACTTCTTTACTGTAAGGTCACAGAGCACTGGAACAGGCTGCCCAGAGAGGGTGTGGAGTGGAGACTTTCAAGGCCTGTCTGGATGTGTTCCTGTGTAACCTGAGCTAGATTGTCTGGTCCTGCTCTGGCAGGGGGGTTGGACTTGATGATCTCTTTGGGTCCCTTCCAACCCCTGACATCCTGTGATCATTGAGTCCAACCTATCACCTAACACCTTCTAATTAACTAAACCATGGCACTAAGTGCCTCATCCATTCACTTTCCTTCTCTGCCAGGAACCAAACCAAAGCACTCGTGTTTCATAGATAGTCCCAAGGTGCAGAGCCCAGGGAAGGACCTCATTATCTAAGAGGCCAAATTACTCACCCAGCACCCTCCTTCCCTTGGGGCAGCTTCATCACTCCTCTCCACCAGCACCCATCCCTCCACTGCCTGCTCCCTTCTGCCCTCTCAGTCAGCACAGACCTCTGCTCTAAAATAAATGCTCATGACATGCAGCCTGATCAAACAGAGAAGACAACTGCTGTTTACAGAGAGCATGAATCACTGGCAGAAATTACCTCTGGGTTAAATGGGATCCAGTTAGGGATGAAGCACTAGAACGAACGTGCTGTGACAGGAGAGAACAGCAAAGTGCCTGTCAGGAGCAGCTGAGCTTTAATTAGTTTCCTGCAAGACATCAATAAAATAATGACTAAAGGGAGGCCAAGTAAAGCACTTGCCCTTTTTAAAAAGCTTCATCAAAGTCTTCAGAGGAAACTGTCAAGGGGAACGAGTGGACAGGAGGTGAGAGGCACACCTCTGCCACCCATTTGGCAGGGACAGAGTCTATCCAGTGGGTAGGATGGCAGTGGTCACCATGGCATGGGAATGACCACATGCTGCTACACCACCAAGGTTCCTCCCAGAGTTTACCACCAGGGAATCCACATCTACAGATGACACAGGATTGCTGAGAGGTCAGTAAAGGTCAAGGGGTTTCAAGCTGAGGTGGGCAGATAGGGTGGTAAGATTCACTTTTGCCAATATGAAATAACATCCCCAGTTACACTTGCTCCTGGGCTTTGATTTAAATGCTACAAATGGGAGAACACAGAATCATTTAGCCTGGGAAAGACCTTCAAGATCATCAAGTCCAACCATTAACCCTACTCTACCAAGTCCACCACAAACCCATATCCCCAAGCATTTTATCTACATGGCTTTCAAACACATCCAGGAGCTGACTCAACCACCACCCCGGGCAGCCTGTTCCAATGCCTGACAAGCACTGCAGTGAAGTTTTTGTTTCCTAATGTCCATCCTCCTGTCCATCAGGAAAATGACAACCCCTTCCACACTTTCTGCTCTATGCATGCTACACAGTCTGTGTATAACTCCAGTCATCACCAGCATCAGAAAAATTCTGCAGGGAGCATCATGGCAGAAAAACTGAAAAAGCCCCTTGGCCTGTGTAGCAACCTGCAGCCCACAGTAGATACCTGCTGTATAATTAAAGCTCTGTCTAAAGTCTGATTTTCCATGAAGAAGCAATCCCAGGCTTCACTCATTGCTCACATCTTAAGCACTGATAGCAAATGAGCACTTCAGGATCTGTCTTTAGCTGTCGGATGCTGCACATGGCCCAGTGTTTGGGTCAGGACCCTGGAAGTCACTGCCTTGCAGGCTTTGAGCTTTGCTAAAAATTCCCAGATGGATTTGCTTCTCTATATTTTGGCTCTTAGAAGCCTTGGAGAGTGCAGACCCCAAGATTTTGCAGTGAAGGTGGATGGGGAGCAATGTGTGCTTTTATGAGACTGGGTGTTCTTGAGTGTCCAGAGGCAAGAGGCCAGTGCCCTACACAATGGCATTGTCAGGCCTTCTGGATTAATTTAATAATGATGGCTTCCAGATGCTCCTATGTGGCAGAGTTTTCTTGCTATATGCTAGTTAGAGTGAGCTGTGAAGCCAAGAAAAGAGGTCTATGGATTGTTAACTGCGCTGCAGGTGGGAAATAACAGCCCCAGGCTCTCAAAGCCATGTACGAACGTTGTCTAATTACTTCTTATTAACAGCCCTATGAGCCAGGTACACAGTTTATTGCCCAAAGCAAATAAAAGAAAAAAACAAAACCAAAACCAGAAAATCAATATCCCAGGAGTTATTAGAAGTTAGGTCAAAACTCAGTCTAAAGTACAAGCAGACTTACCAGTCTCATGTGCAGCATCCTACCTCCTCAAGCACAGCAGATATTTGGAAGGCCAGAAGAGATGCAGGAAGAGATGGAGTGACATTGTGGGGCTTGAACTCCCTGTTTCCAAACCAGGAGCCCTTCTCTGGTGCTACTGGTTCCTGTGCTGGGCTGGGAAAGGGCTGCTGGGAATACTGGGTGAGCAACCAGCTGGAGAAAAAAGTGCTGCTGATTTAACAGGAGAAATGGGTGAGGTGAAGTAGAATAAAGTTGCACTGCTAGAGACAAGCCCTGCATGGCTCAGCTCTGTACCATGAGCAGCCTGGAGATGGATGAGGCTGAGAATCACTTCTGAGTTACAGACAGAAGGCAACGACAGAAATTAATAGAGTCCTCGTACTCGAAACACCAGGGCATGTGTTTTAATTTAGAAGGGCTGAAAGTAAAAAATCATCTCACTGTCACATTTCCAGGCCACCATTTGACTTATTAGCTTCTGCCTTGGGTACAGGTAAACGAACCAAGCCATGCTTGGTGCAGCTGCCAGAGTAGCACAAGGTGTCATTTTTTTTTTTTTTAACAGGGTCATTAAGAATTGTTTGAGTGTCTGGAAGGGGCATCCAAAAAAGTATTTTCACTTAATAAGCAGCCTTAATCTCTTTAAGTTTTGTTGAAGTCACTTTCCCAGGGCCTTAGGCAAAAATCAATCATAAAAGCGTTGTGAAGCTGTTCCGTGGTAGTTAGATAATTTATTATTCCATAACTGTGAGTCTTAATCTAATTAGAGATCTTATCTATGATTTCCTTCAACATCTATTTATTCCTCTATTTTTACTTGCAAACATTCCCCAAAGAAGTGACATTGTGAGTGGAGGAGATAGGAGGTTCGCTGCATTCTTCCTGCTGTGCTCCCAAATTTAACTCCGTAGTTATCAGAGACCACAAATCACAGAATCACAGAATTAACCAGATTGGAAAAGACCTTTAAGATCATTGAGTCCAACCCATCACCTAACACCTTCTAATTAACTAAACCATGGCACTAAGTGCCTCATCCAGCCTCCTTATAAACACCTCCAGGGATGAGGACTCCCCCACCTCCCCAGGCAGCCCATTTCAATGCCAATCACTCTTGCTGGCAAGAACTTCTTCCTAACATCCAGCCTGAACCTGCCCTGGCATAGCTTGAAGCTGTGTCCTCTTGTTCTGTCACTGGGTGCCTGGGAGAAGAGAACAATCCTTGTGTTGCTACAACTTCCTTTAAGATAGTAGTAGAGAGCAATGAGGTCTCCCCTGAGCCTCCTCTTCTCCAGGCTGCACACACTCCCAGCTCCCTCAGCCTCTCTTCACAGGGCTGTGCTCCAGCCCCCTCAGAGCCTTGGTGTCCTTCTCTGGACACATTCAAGCACTTCAAATAAGAGAAGTGACAGAAAGAAGAGAAACAAGACCCAGGCTAAGGGTCATTTCCAGAACTTTAGAAACCAGGGCAAAAATAACAATCCAGAAAGAGAAACAGCAGAAAATATGCCCAAACACAGACTGGTCCTTCCTTGGGTGACTCCAGCACCCCAGCCTCCTCCTTGCACATCTGTGTGGCTCTCATTACCTCCAGGTAAGGGCATTGAGTGACAGGCCATTTGCCCTGGCCAACAGCTTGGGGATGCTGCATTCCACCAGGGCTGCAGACATCAATCACCCTGTTGCCACCTTCCACCCGAGGCCTTGCACCACTTGAAAATATAACCTTCATACCCTGAGGGTGTCCTACAGCCAAGACATGATTTATTTGCTTAAAATAACTAGAGGCACCTCTCAGAGCCTGTCAGGCACCTGAAATAAATATTTGAGATACAATAAAGTGCAAATAGANGATTTTATACTTATTCTACCTAATTGCCTTTTGTATATTTATATATAAAATTCTCTTACATAAGATTTCTCTCTAAACTTCAAATCAATGCACAGTGTANTTTTTTTTAGAAAAAAAGGCAATTTTCTGGCTGATATTAACATAAAATCATTGAGGCAGCATGGAAATAAACAGAGTCCCTTGATTTGCTTCCTGGCAAGACCACAAACATTTATTTTCTTCTTCTGCAAGCAGAAGTAATGGCTTGTTGCAGAAAGGTTTTGCTCAAATCCTTGGAACATCAGCCTCTTCCATGAAAATGTCTAAGAGATTGAGTTGACAGGTTTGAAAAATAGTAACTCAAGTTTCTTCTGACCTGTGTTTTCCAAAAGCAAAGTTCCTGTGTACTGCAAAACCAACACTCAACAGCTGCCCAGGCACTCAGAGGCTGGGGTAAGAGCAAGCAAACAAAAACCACTCAGACACATTCAACATCAGCACATACTTCATCTAAAGGAAAGCAAGACTCCTTTTGAGGATATACAGGCTTGGAAGTCTTTCTGCTCACAGTATCAACAGGCTGAAATAAAATTATATTAAAAGGACATTTCTGGAAGGACAGCCTGTTTCACTGCCCACCAAAAGGTCATCTAATGTCTTCAGACATTGCTCTGCCCCTCTCATGGTTAGTGAGGCTCCAGTGTGCTTCCAGGAGACCTTATAGTAGCCTTCCAGTATCTGAAGGGAGCCTACAGGAAGGCTGGGGAGGGATTATTTACAAGGTCTTGCAATGACAGGACAAGGGGCAATGGGTTTAAACTGGCAAAGGGGAGATTGAAACTCGATGTTAGAAGGGAGTTCTTTACAGTGAGGGTGTTGAGACACTGGAACAGGTTGCCCAGGGTGATCTTCAATCACATTCTGTGCTTCTGTGGTCCACAACCTCCCTGGAGGTGTTCAAGGCCAGGTTGGATGAGTCCTTGAGTGACCTGTAGTAGTGGGAGGTATCCCTGCCTATGGCAGGGGGTTGGAATTAGATGATCTTTAAGGTCCCTTCCAACCTTACCCTTCTACGTTTCTAAAAGCCCAGTTTGGACCTAGTGGATTTTATACTTATTCTACCTAATTGCCTTTTGTATATTTATATATAAAATTCTCTTACATAAGATTTCTCTCTAAACTTCAAATCAATGCACAGTGTACTCATTCTTACTCCTGAAAAGGGGTAAGAGTCAATTCTGTTTTCCAGAACTGGGTATGCTCGTGGCCCAAACTGGAACAATACTAAACCTTTGCCCTTGTCCCACCTTCAACTTCTCTACCTGCTTCGTCAGGAAGCTCTTCAGGGGCTCTGGAAATCTTCTGGTTTTAGTAGCTTCTGCACATCCTATTTCTTCAGCACGTTCCTCAGAGGTCTTGAATATGACACAGTTAGACCTACATCCCTAGGTTTGCTCTCACACATCATGCTGAGAAAGGAGAAGGAAGCAGGCTGAGGAAGGAGCTGGTAGTAGGACTGTTTAGGAGAGGACAGCTCATTCATCCCTCCCTGGATACTAATTGCAAGTTCTCTCTCACACCATCATTCATACTGCAGTCTACAGGAAGAAGATGATCTGCTGCTTCTCTCAGCCTGCCCATCTCTCCATAATTTCATCCCTCCTCACTCCCCTGCTCAGTCTCCATGGAGGAGGACACATCTCATTTGCTACATTAGCTGTCAGCTTTGTGCTGTCTACCTGAGCCACCCTGAAAGATGAAGTAGTAACTCATCTGCTCATTTGAAAGGGCCATTGAACTACCTTGCTCCCACTGCTGGATGTAAATCTTCTGGGGACCTGGAGCTAGAGAAATGAATCACACTGTTGATGCAGTGCTCCACTTTCCAGCACTGGAAATCCCAAAAGCAATGAGTTGCCAGATCCAATAAGATACTCAAACAGTCCCAAACAAGGACTGTTCACAAGCTGGCTTCACTTTCAGTCAAATTAGAAACTGAAAGCAGAGCTCTGTAAGAATGGTTCCTGGACCTGCTCTACCATCACTTTTAGCCTATTTATCCCTTGATAAGTACAGCCATGAAGGGCCTCAGAGCATTTTACACAAATATTTTTAAAGGAATAGCTAAATCTGCACATTCACAGCTCAGAAGTGTCCTTCACAAATGCATTTGAGCATCTATTGATGACTATTGATACCCAAGCACACACTCTATGTTAACCACATACTTAACTGCTTTTCCACTGCAAACCATGGAGGATGATGAAATTGTTAATGTTGAGACATCAAGGAAACTGATCCAGGTCCCCTAAAAATCAGGAAAGTCCCTCCTTTAAGTGTGAAAAATGAAAGTATTATTTTAATGCAGAGGAAGGTAGGAGATTGAGTAACCTGTACTAGTGGGAGGTGTCCCTATCTATGGCAGGGGGTTGGAACTAGATGATCCTTGAGATCCCTTCCAACCTTACCATTCTATGATTTCTATAGATATTCTGCAATAAATCAGAAAAAAACCCTCTTTTACTTCTATGCTACAGTTCCAATGCTGCCAGGAAGAACTTGCACCTCTCCTCTGTCCTATCCTCTGTCTCAGGGTGGTCATAGAGCCCTTGACCCTCTGCCAACCAAAACCTACTTTTTGCTGCTCCTTTAATGAGCCAAGCTGGTTCCTAGAGGCATTCAAAGATACCCACAGCTGGTGTAAGGTAAGTTGTGGGAAGAGTTGGCAGGGAGAACAGAGCATGATCCCCTCTTGTCAGCAACCACATTATCTCTGACCCATTCCCTGGAAGCACTACCAAAAAGAACTCCAGTAATTTGGAATCCTGTCACACAGGGAAGGGTACAGGTACTTCACCTTCTCCAGCTTCCAGATCTACTCATTAGCTAATGCCAGTCCTCTCTCCAGTGACTTCAAGAGAACAACAAATGAGCAAAAATCAGATTGCACATTCAGCATACAGCTTTCTTCAGCAGTGATCGACCCTGTAAATGGGATGGGCCCATGTAAAAGTAGCTTAGCTTAAGGGGGAAAAAAATGGAAAACTGCAGAATGAAGCAATGAGAAGTTGTCCAAAAATCTGCTGTGAGGACAGTTCAGCTGACTTATGACTAATCACAGCATTGCACTTTGCCATGGGACTTGCATTAATTATCACAAAATCAGAAAGGGCTTCATCCAGCTCTCTTCTGAGTCACCAGGAAATAAAATAAAACTTATTAGCTCCTATTTTCTTCACTGGCTCTCTTCAAAATCTCATAGCAGCCAGAAATTCAGATTAAAAAAAAAAATATATATATATGACACATTCCAATTTCCCTTGATTTAATTTCCTCAAGCTGACTAATTTAATTGCAGTGTTTGCCTGGTACCTTGAGTTCTTGCTTTCTTGCTCTCTTCCTGTTGCTGAAACCTGCTCCCTAGTCCTGCTCCCCAGGCTTCAATCCACACAGATGTTTCCAAATTTGTATTTGTTAGAGACTAATTACCCTCATTCCCCAACGGATGGTTCCGCAGGGATCAGCTACTCCGTGTGCGATCGCAGATGTAACACACACACACACATCGTGTGGTTATCTAGAAGGGGCTGAGGGATTTGGTATCTCAAAAAGGATAAATTGTTTAAAGTGAGACAGATGAAATATGAAATCTGGATGATTTTTTTTTTTTTTTTTTTTAAATCTTCCATGTGATATGAGCCTGAAAGGTAGAGCTGCCCAGCACGGCTACTGCAGCAAAATTAGAATTCAGCTTAGCCTCTGAGAGCTCAACTAACATCAAGGTGAGGTGATCCTTTAAAAGTCCCCAGAATAAAAACCTTTTAATGGGTTTCAGGCTTTATCTTTCCCCTTTGTGGTACTTCTGAGGTTGGAAAGCATAAAAGAAATATTATGGTCACAGTGAAACCGTAACTCAAAATGAAGTCAAACCAGGCCAGAGAGAGATGCTTGATTCTGTGTGGGTATCTACTCCCTCTCCCACTGCTGTAAGTCACTGGAGTTCCTTTCACCGTACCAAAAGCATAGGGGTGAGGATTTGGTACCTCATCCTATGCCCCGGCCTGCAGCTCTCCACACAAGCTCCCTGAGCAAACTCCTCCTCTTCTCCGAGGTTTAGGTCTCCATGCTACAAGTTTGTTGGGGACAGATGGTGCAAAGGTGAGCTATGCTCCTGTGCTGGAGGAGAGTCATCCTGTGTGCAAAGCTCCTTACTGTGCAGATCCATTTCCTACTTTGGGACTTTCACAATAGACTTTCAGTGGTAAGAATTAAGAATCTTGAGTATTGTTGGAGATGTAGAGCAAGCAAAAGCCTTTAGAGAAAGGATCTTCTCCTAATCACTAGCAACCACCAAAAGTCCTGCAGTGTTGTCCTCAAGACACCAAAGGACTTCACTGCACACTGGCATGCAGTAGGAAAGGGTATAAAGAGTAAACCTGCCTCCCAGCATCTCAGCATCCTCCAGTTACATCTCAAACGTGTCCCAACACCATTTGTTGGGAAATTGCAGTTCTGCCTGGCAGTCTGCTGGCAAGGTGTTGTAAAACAGATCTGTGGAGAAGGACCTGGCAGTATTGGTGAACAGGTTCACCATGAGACAGCAATGGAGCATCTCTGTTGGAGATGAGGAGGAAAGACTGAGAGCCCTGTGGCTATTAAGCCTAAGAAGAGCAACTTGGCAAGAGATCTTCTCAACGCTCCGCAAGAGCTAAAGGGCAGGAGGCAAGAGAATGGGGCCCAGTGACAGGACAAAAACTGGAACCCAGGAGGTTCCCTCTGAACAGAAGGAAAACTTTCTCTGCTGTGAGGGTGCTGAATCCCTGAAGCAGACTGCCCAGAGAGACTGTGGAGTCTCCTTCTCTGGAGAGATTCCAAACCCATCTAGACATTGATAATCCTGAGCACCCTGTTGTAGGTCTCCTTGCTTTAGTGGGGGGTTGGACTAGATGGTCTCCAGAAGTCCCTTCCAACCCCTACCAGTCTGTGATACCATTCTGTAATTCTGTGTTGAGATCTTCTCATCTTCCTGTCAAAATGGACATTTGCTGCATATCATAAAAGCTGCTGATACACAGGACCCCAATGAGTCCTGTCCTCTCTGTTCCCAGGAGCTGTCCTGTTTCACCTGAACGGGATGGCATGCAACAAATCCAAGTGCTGGGGGCTGCACTTTGGCCACAACAACCCCATGCAGAGCTACAGGCTGGGGTCAGAGTGGCTGGAGAGCAGCCAAACAGAAAGGGATCTGGGGGTGCTGATTGACACCCGCCTAAACATGAGCCAGCAGTGTGCCCAGGTGGCCAAGAAGGCCAATGGCATCCTGGCCTGCATCAGGAATAGTGTGGCCAGCAGGAGCAGGGAGGTCATTCTCCCCCTGTACTCTGCACTGGTTAGGCCACACCTTGAGTACTGTGTCCAGTTCTGGGCCCCTCAATTTAAGAAGGACATTGAGGTGCTTGAACGTGTCCAGAGAAGGGCAACGAGGCTGGTGAGAGGCCTCGAGCACAAGCCCTATGAGGAGAGGCTGAGGGAGCTGGGATTGTTTAGCCTGGTGAAGAGGAGGCTCAGGGGAGACCTTCTTGCTGTCTACAACTACCTGAAGGGTGGTTGTGGCCAGCAGGAGGTTGCTTTCTTCTCTCAGGCAACCAGCACCAGAACAAGAGGACACAGTCTCAAGCTGTGCCAGGGGAAGTTTAGGCTGGAGGTGAGGAGAAAGTTCTTCACTGAGAGAGTCATTCCCCACTGGAATGGGCTGCCCAGGGAGGTGGTGGAGTCACCGTCCCTGGAGGTGTTCAAGGCAGGTTTGGACGTGGCACTTGGTGCCATGGTCTAGTCTTGAGGTCTGTGGTAATGGGTTGGACTTGATGATCTTTGAGGTCTCTTCCAACCTTGCTGATACTGTGATACTGTTTCCCCCCACAACATGCAGACCATTGCCACCCCTTTATCACTAAAGCCCCCAGCTCCATCTCAAAGCAGCAGTGCAAGTAGGGCTTCTGCAGTTGCTTGAAGTTAAACTGCAGATAACCTGGACTGAAGCACCACATTCTCACAAGCTCCATCTCTAGACTGAGAGTGGCATCTCTCCATCGTGTTCTGTCCCTTGAGACAGGAGAGGTGCTGCCATTTGCTCTCTTGTGCCCTGGTAAGCAGGAAGCTGCCCCACTCGGAGGGCACCTCCTGGTACCGAGAGCATTGGTATTAGTAGGAGTGGTTCATCCATCAAAGGTGAGAGCAGACAAAGAGAGGAACAGTTTTAAGATGATGACTGGAATATGAATGGAAAAATCTTCTGCTGTTTGCCCAATGCTGAACAGGACATCGTTGCACCAAGGAAATTAAGAATGTTTAGTTATTCAGCTTGGCTTCTGACTATGAACAAGCTGGAAATTACTCATAATTATATTCATTATCATTTTGCTTAGAGCCAGCCAATCTGCAAGCTTAGACTGGATCCTGTGGAGACCTACCAGCAGTAGTGCTTAGACCCAAACCTTTCAGATTCTGCATAACTTAACCACGGTGCATGTCTAGCAGCTTGAAGCTGTCTCCATGGGTTACTCATGAGACAAGTGCTCATACACACACTCATTACTAGATCTGAGGTTTGCATGGGAATAGAGAACTCCTCACTACGTGCTGAGCCTTAAAAGCTGAAGACTTTTGCACCAGTTGTAATCCTGTGAGCAGTACAACAGTGAGCTGTCAGGCTCCTGAGCCAAGGTGGCTGTTTGAGATTTCAGTAACAGCCAGTAGGTCACCACTGCTCTGACCCCATTGTGATGGCTTTTCAGAATAAACATTCTCCATGATGGGACTCAAGCTGGAAGAAAGGAGAAGGGAAGGAAGGTTTTCCACTGGAGAAATAACCCTTTCCTTCATAGCTGCAGCTCTTTTGCCTTTTGGTAGACACTTTGTGTGGGGCTGGCCCCAGAGAGCCTCGGGGGAAGGCTGTCCTGAGTGGGAATGCAAAAGCTTTTCTTTTTCTTTCTTTGTTAGATTATGAAATACCTTTCCAAAGGAAAGAAAAAGAATGTCATCAACTGCTGTGTTTCTCTTCAGTTTTGACTCTTGATTTCTCCTCCCTCTGCCTTCTCTTTGTTTTGAAATAAAAGGTTATTTCAAACTCAAAATATCAAAACCTGTCATTTCAAACCCAGGCAATTTCCAAAACACTGCCTTCTCTTTTCCCTGCAAAGTTAAGCTGTCAAATCAATACCATTTCTGCTTATTGCACGTGCAGAAACATTTCACCAAACCACCATTTTCCAACCTAAACCTTCTACAAACGTTCAGATGAGGTCCAAAGCTGATGTTTGGCATGAGCGACCAGGCTAGGGCAGAGATGGTTCACTCTGGAAGGAATTGTTCAGCCTGGAGAAGAGAAGGCTCTGGGGACACCTTCTAGTGACCTTTCAGTACTTCAAGGGGCTGATTAGAAACCTGGGGACAGACTTCTGGGCCTGTTGGGACAGAACAAGAGGTGATGGTTTTAAGCTAAAAGAGGAAGGTTCAGAATAGAGAGAAGGAAGAAATCTTGTACACTGAGGGTGGTGAGACACTGGCCCAGGCTGCCCAGAGAGGTGGTAGATGCCCCATCCCTGAAATCATTCCAGATGAGATTGTGTGGGGCTCTGAGCAACCTGCTCTAGTTGCAGAAGTCCCTGCAGACTGCAAGGCAGTTGGACTGGATGGGACCTTTAAAGGTCCTTTGCAATCCAAACTATTTTGTGATTTTATAGTAGGGATCCAGTGGATTTCTGCAGACACAAGAACTGCAAGAGGTAGAGATACAAAATCAGCCTGTGGCTCTCTTCGGTCAGCCTTGTAGGAGTACACTAATAAGGTACTAAACAGTCATTGAGCCATCATCCTTCACAGAACATAAGAGATGGTTAGGTTTTTGACTAACATAAAAGCAGAGTGTAGGGCAGCTTTCCTTTGTTTTGGGGTGTTATGCTCACTCAGTTGCCCTTCCAGTTCTATCTCCTAGGGCAAGCCAAACCATCACCAATCACGGCACAGTCAGGAGGAACCCAGCTTAGCCTACTGGCAACACACCCAACCTGGCCACCTTTCTCTGCTGCACTTTGCCACGGCCCTGATGCCACCAAATTTCATTTGAGCAGAGGGACCAAGCCCTCACCTTGATGCTCTCTACCTCAAAGCTTCCTCCAGGGAGAGAAAACCATTGAGAGATACCAGGAGGCAACAGCAAGCAGCATTTCAGAGGCTGAGATGCTCCACAAAGAAGAGATTGCAGCCAATAGTTACACCAGGAGAGAAGAGATGGACATACATTGCTAGCCATAGAGATAGAAGTGACAGAGTTATTTTGTGCAGAACAGCAAGGGAAAGTGCTCCTACAGATGAGGCTCTTCCATAGCTTTGGGGTCACCAGCAAGGCTCTTATGAAGAGAAAAGGGCTCTTCCTGCAAGCAAATAAAGCAGAAGACTGAACAAGTCACAGGAAGAGTCACCTCCTAACACAATCCAACCTGTAACACCCATGTAGCCTCTCAGGGGTCCATCTCACAGCAGGGACAAGAACCTTTAGTTTGGTTGGTTGGTTTTGGTTCTTCATCCAAATGAGAGCTATTCTGTTCAGCTGGAACTGAGGCTCTTTCTCAACTGCCATTAGGAACCCACAGCACAACGTGACACCTTCTCACCAGTGTTCCATTAAGAATTTTCAGTTCAGAACAACTTTAGTTGTGATTCTGTCATGCTGCTTTGGAGGGGTTTTTATTTAATCATATGCCAAGTCCACTCTAACTTACAATACATGTTACTGTGAGTGACAAGTTCTGCCACGACACAACGTGTGACACACCAAGCTGCTTATTCATTTTCAAAACACCAGGGACAGCAGATACCACAAACTGCTCTAGAACAAAGCATCTCCTGTTTGTTCCAATGAAGTGAGTTGACACACAGATCAAAGTGCTGCCTGCTTGAAAACTGTCAAACCATTTCATTGCAGACTAGATGGGGGCAGCTAGAAACAGAGAAAATGGGATGTTTCATTCAGCAAACCAAATCCCAGCCATCCTGAAAGCAAGGAAGAAACACATCAGAGTGGTTTGCTGAACAGGTTGTCACAGGACACCATTATCAGTGGAATCTCTTCTTCACTATTAACAGGATGTCACAAAGTGATGGCAAAACAAGACAAAGATAAAAGTGTCAGAGTTTCAAAGCCAGCATTCTCCTGGGCTATTTTAAAGACTCCACAGCATTTGAGAGCAGCAGCACATCTGCTTCCCTGGCCCTGNAGAGCAAAGGGGCACAATCCCCTCCCTTGCCCTGCTGCCCACACTGCTCTTGCTGCAGCCCAGCACACAGTTGCTGTCTAGGCTGCACTCACACTGCAGGCTCATGTTGAGCTTTTCATCAGCTCAGACCCCCAGGGCCTTTTCCTCATTGTGGTTGATGGCATAACCCAGGATGCCCATTCTGGCCATCAGCTCCTGGAGTCTGCCAGGGCAGAGCAAAGATGTTGTGGCATGTTAGGGAATTTCTATCATCTCCAGGAAAGCAAAACAAACAAACAAAAAGTAATCATCTTGCCCTCTCACCTACCTGCATTTGCATCTTCAAACAAATAAAATCAGGAGCAATGGATGGGAGCTGCAGCACAGGAGGTTCCACCTCAACACAAGGGGGAATTTCTTTACTGTAAGGATCACAGAGCACTGTAACCTCTCTCCCCAGAGATGTTGTGGAGTCTCCTTCTCTGGAGACTTTCAAGGCCCATCTGGATGCATTCCTCTGGGACCTGAGCTAGATTGTCTGGTCCTTCTCTGGTAGGGGAGGTGGACTCAATGATCTCTTTGGGTCCCTTCCAACCCCTAACATCCTGTGAGACTGTGAACCCCAAAAGAACAAACCAAACAAAAAACCAAACCAAACCTGACAAAAATAACAAAAAAACCTCCCATAAAATAATAAAAATAGACTCTTAGAATCATAAAATAGTTCAGTTGGAAGGCACCTCCCAAAGTCATCTTGTCCAAGAGGGACATCTTTCATTAGATCAGATTATCCAGAGCCTTCTCAAGCCTGGTCTTGAATATATTCAGTGTATTCCATGAAGAAACTATGAGAAAGGATCTGGTGAGGAGCACATCCTGAACCACAGACAGGACAGGACAACAGGGACAGGCTGTGAGAGCTGAGGCTGTTCAGCCTGGAGAAAAGAAGACTTAGGTGAGACCTTAGAGCAGCCTTCCAGTACCTAAAAGAGGCCTGCAAAAAAGAACAGGAAGGGACTTTTTACAAGGGCTTGTAGTGATAGGATGAGAAGGAATGGATTGAAGCTTGAGGAGGGCAGATCTAGACTGGAGATTAGGAAGAAATTCTTTAGAGTGAGAGCAGGGAAACACTGGAACCAGTTGTCCAGGGCTGTCATGGCTGCCTCCTCCCTGGAGGTGTTCAGGGTCAGGTAGGAAGAGGCCTTGAGCAATTTGATCTAGTGGAAGGTGTCCCCTGGCCATGGCAGAGAGGTTGAAAAAAGGTGATTTTTGAGGTCACTTCCAACCTAAACCATTCTATGAATCTATGTATCTAGGTTGTAGAAAGTGATTCGAATGGCTAAGGACTATGTAAATGAGCACAGCATCCACTTAGGAATCCAATTTTTTTTTTTTTTAAATAGGTCAAATTAGATATTGCTATGGAGTTTCTAAAGAAGCTAAATAACATCAAAATAAAGGATGAAGTCAAATTAGCAGCAAGTCAACAACCAGAAGGAGAGCTCCTCCATTCTTCAGCAGAGGTGTTACCAACCATTCTTGCAGAGGTTAATGCTTCACTACTGAAAATGATGGATTGATCTGTTCAGATGCCTCAGTTGTTGCCTGTAACAAAAAGGGAAGAATTCAGACAGCAAGAGAGAAGCAATAGTCTGGAAGATATTTATATAAATTAGATGTTTTCAAATCATCTGGGTCTGCTGAGATTCACTGCCAGGCACTCTGAAGTGGTGGAGGCAATTTGAGGGCTGTTAGCACTTATCTTTGAAAACTCAGAGACTGTGGCAGGTCCCAGAAGAGCAGAGGATGGCAAATAGAGCAGGGAATTACAGGCCACTCAGCTTAACTCCACTTCCCAGGGAAAAAAAAACAAAAAAAACAAAATCCTGCAGCAAATCAAACAAACATTTTCTAAGCACCTAAAAGATAATGAGGCAGCGAGCAACAGCCACCACAGCTTTGTCAAGAACAAACCATCTCAAGGCAATCTCATTTTTCTCTGAGAGGGTAGCAGGACTCACAGGTGGTTGCTGTTGTACACAGTGACCACAGCAAGGTGTTTAACACCATCTTACATGGCACTGACTTAGGCAAGCCACAGAAGGAAGATCAGTTGAGATTGTTAATATAGAATCATAGAATCAGTTAGGGTTGGAAGGGACCACAAGGATCACTTGTGGATCAGGCTCTGAGCAACCTGAGCTAGCTGAAGATGTCCCTGGTCACTGCAGGAAGGTTGGATTAGATGACTTTTAAAAGGCCTTTCCAACCCGTTCACTGGCACAGGTTGCCCGGGGAGGTTGTGGCTGCTCCCTCCCTGGAGGTGTTCAAGGCCAGGTTGGAGGAGGCCTTGAGTGACCTGTACTAGGGGGAGGTGTCCCTGCCTATGGCAGAGGGTTGGAACTGGATGATCCTTGAGGTCCCTTCCAACCTTACCATTCTATGATTCTATGATCATCTACTTCCAACCTCCCTGCCATGGGGGGATGTTTATGGATGAGGTGGAATCATGCTCAGAAAAGAGTTTTCAATGACTCTGTCAAATGCACCAGCTCACCTTGAGGGAGAATTCATCCTGGGGCACTGTTTTCAGTATCTAACATGAGTGAAACAAGCCTGGAGACAACAAGAGCTGGGGTAGTGCTGCAAACAAACAGGAGACAAAGGCACTTGGTGCCATGGTCTAGTCTCGAGGTCTGTGGTAATGGGTTGGACTTGATGATCTTTGAGGTCTCTTCCAACCTTGCTTATACTGTGATACTGTGACACTCAGACCAGTCTTGGCAAACAAGATAAATATTTGACAGCAAAAGCAGGCTGAGAGGCAACAAGGACCTGCACAGAGGCTTGGGGCAGCAAAGGGTCTGGAAGACAGGTCTTGTGAGAAGCATCTGAGGGAGCTGGCATTGTTTAGTCTGAAGATGAGGAGGCTGAGGGGAGACCTCATTGTTCTCTGCAACTCCATGAAAGGAGGCTGGAGTGGGATTGGTCTCAATCTCTTCTCCCTAGCACCAAATGATAGAACAAGAAGAAATGGCCTCAAATTGCAGTTTGTGGTGGCCTTTCAGTGCATAAAGGGGACCTATCAGAAGGATGGGGATGGCCTCTTGCAACAGGACGAGGAGTAGATGGGTTTATACTAAGAGGGAGATTTAAAATAGATAGAAGAAATCTTCTATGCTGAAGGCAGTGAGACACTGGTCCAGATTGCCCTGAGAGGTGGTAGATGCTCTATACCTGCAACCATTCCAGATCAGGCTCTGAGCTACCTGATCTAGCTGAAGATGTCCCTGATCACTGCAGGAAGTTTAGATTAGATGACTTTTAAAAGGCCATTCTGACCCAAACCATTCTATGATTCTAATTTAAGGGGTAACAAAGCACCAGAACCAACTGTCCAGAAAGCACAGCAAATTCTGAGGTCAGGCAAAGAGCTATTAAACACTGGAACAGGATCTCCAGGGTGAGTAGTTGAATCCCCATAGCTGGAGGTCTTTCAAAGACACAGAGAGGTGGTGCTGAGTGACATAGGTTAGCAGCAGACTTGGTAGAGCTCGATAATAGTTGGCCTCAATGATCTTAGAAGGTCTTTTTCAGTCAAAATGATTCTATGAAACAAATCACATAATAAAAATCACTTAAAATATCCTACTCAGAGATGTGGGTGGGAAGGTGGAACCATCTTGATCTCTGCCCAGCAGCCCTGCTGGCTGCATGGCAGGATGCATACCATGCACAGCTCATCAGGAGGATGTTCTTTATAGTTTTCATTAATCTTTATCAATTTTTATTTTTCTTCCAAGAGGAAACAAACAAAAAAACCAAAACTATCTTGTAAGGAAGTACTACACTCATCACTATTAGTGACTCATGAAAATACTACCCTTGTGAACAGGACAATTAATTCCCTATGATGTACTCTGCCGTATGGAGAGATTCATTCTAGAGGCTGATGAAGATGGTAATAAATGGAAACTAAAATATACTTCCATAACAGCCACAATAATCTGAGTCCATTTAAAAAGAAAAACACTGCATTGACATTTTCCAGCACCACAAAAGAAAAATATTTGGGCCAGTAATGAGGCACTTGTCATTCTCCTGCAGAGCCAGAGCTGTCAATTTTCTTTTCACATTGATTTCTCTAAAATATCACCTCCAGATTATGCCCTCAGAGGAATAAAAAAGGCTGTTGATACAACACAGGAGCCAGGAGCACTTGCAGAGCTGGGTTAGCCAAGAGGAGAGTGAGTGGATCACCTCTCAGTGAAAAATTGAAAGGAAAAATGGGAAGGGAGGCAATTTGGATCCTCCTGCTCGTCTGGACAACAGCAGGACCCAGGCAGCCCTGAGCACACACAGATGTGCAGTTTCCCTAATGGCATAGTACTGGAAATCTTCAGAATCAAAGGTATCAAACCAGCCAGACCAAGAAGCAAATTCCACCCTCAATAAAATACTAATCAGCTGGCCTAGGAAGCACTAATCAGACACTGCCCTGGAACAGCACACGAAACTGAGCTGAATTAATGCTCTTAACACCTCAGTACACAAGCTGCAATTCACAAGACAGAGCATTTTACCTGTATTCAGGGACTCCATGATGGATCCTCTTCTCACCCCAGGTCCCACACAAACTCTTTCCTTAAAATCAGATTTTCCCTAAGCCAGGACCCTCAGCAAGACACTGGTGAAGCAGAGGTGATGCCCTCCTTAGCTTGGAGACAGTTCCTAAGTAAAAACCTCAGGAGGTGGTGGTCATCAATAATCTGTACTGTACTAGTGGGAGGTGTCCCTTGGAACTAGATGATCTTTGAGGTCTCCTTCCAACCTTACCATTCTATGATTCTATGTTAACTACCTATTCATTTCAGCTCTTTTGTCCCAAAACAGAGCCACAGCAGTGGGGCACAACCTGGAGCAAGCACCAAAAATGGATCAATGTATTTTGGCCCTTTGTAAGAGTGTGAAATATATTGAGGTTTTGCCAACACTTTGCCTTCTGCTGATACCCCCCAGGGAGCTGCACACCCTGTGAAACGTGGACCTTATGTTTGTATAGCATTGTCCAAGCTCCCCCAGATTTATCTGCATCACCAGATCCCCTTCCATTCATCATCATAGCCTTGACAATAAGACTTTGGCTGAGTTACTACTAATATATAGCAAGTATTTGAGGTTACTTCAGGTAACCACCATCAGAGTCCTGCTTCTGACTCAAAGCTGAATGAAAGCCAGTGGCTTATAGGTGGCCAAGAAGGGCAACAGTATCCTGGCCTGGATCACCAATAGTGTGACCAGCAGGACCAGGGCACAGGCTGCCACCCTGTACTCAGCACTGGCGAGGACAAATCTCAAATACTGGGCTCAGTTTTGGGGCCCTCACTCCAAGAAGGACAGTTAGGTGCTGGAGTGTGTCTAGAGAAGGGCAACAAAACTGGTGGAGGGTCTGGAGAATAGGGATAGTGAAGAGCAGCTGAGGAAACTGGGCAACCCCAGTCTGGAGTGGAGGCTGAGATCTTCTGGCTCTCTAGAACTCTCTGTAAGGAGGTTAAAACCAGGTTGTCCCCCAGGGATCAGTACTGGGCCCCATCCTCTTTAACATCTTCATTGATGATCTGGACGAGGGCATCGAGACAGTCACCAGCAAGTTTGCAGATGACACCAAGCTGGGGGCAGATGTTGGTGGGTTGGAGGGCAGAAGGGCTCTGCAGCAGGACCTCGAGCGCCTGGACAGATGGGCAGAGTCCAAGGGGATGGCTTTCAACAAATCCAAGTGCTGGGGGCTGCACTTTGGCCACAACAACCCCATGCAGAGCTACAGGCTGGGGTCGGAGTGGCTGGAGAGCAGCCAAACAGAAAGGGATCTGGGGGTGCTGATTGACACCCGCCTAAACATGAGCCAGCAGTGTGCCCAGGTGGCCAAGAAGGCCAATGGCATCCTGGCCTGCATCAGGAATAGTGTGGCCAGCAGGAGCAGGGAGGTCATTCTCCCCCTGTACTCTGCACTGGTTAGGCCACACCTTGAGTACTGTGTCCAGTTCTGGGCCCCTCAATTTAAGAAGGACATTGAGGTGCTTGAGCGTGTCCAGAGAAGGGCAACGAGGCTGGGGAGAGGCCTCGAGCACAAGCCCTATGAGGAGAGGCTGAGGGAGCTGGGATTGTTTAGCCTGGTGAAGAGGAGGCTCAGGGGAGACCTTCTTGCTGTCTACAACTACCTGAAGGGTGGTTGTGGCCAGGAGGAGGTTGCTTTCTTCTCTCAGGCAACCAGCACCAGAACAAGAGGACACAGTCTCAAGCTGTGCCAGGGGAAGTTTAGGCTGGAGGTGAGGAGAAAGTTCTTCACTGAGAGAGTCATTCCCCACTGGAATGGGCTGCCCAGGGAGGTGGTGGAGTCACCGTCCCTGGAGGTGTTCAAGGCAGGTTTGGACGTGGCACTTGGTGCCATGGTCCAGTCTTGAGGTCTGTGGTAGTGGGTTGGACTTGATGATCTTTGAGGTCTCTTCCAACCTTGCTATACTGTGATACTGTGAAACCAGGTGAGGGTTGGTCTCTTCTCCCAACTAGTGATAGTTTGAGAGGAAGTGTCTTCAAGTTGCACCAAGGGAGGTTTAGGTTGGACATTGGAAGAAAATTCTTCACTGAAAGAGTTCTCAAACACTTGAACAGGCTGCCCAGGAAGGTGGTTGAATTCCCATCCCTGGAGGTGTTTAAAAGATACAGAGATGTGTTGAGGGACATGGTTTAGCACCAGCCTTGGTAGAGTTAGGTAGTGGTTGGACTTAATGATCCTTAAGGTCTTTTCCAGTTGAAACAATGCTAGGACTCACAGAATCACAGAATGTCAGGGGCTGGAAGAGACCTTGAGAGATCATCTAGTCCAACCCCCCTGCAGAGCAGCATCACCTATACCAGTCTGACAGTACATCAGTGGTTTTGGCCTAGATCTCTACTTTCTTCTATTGAATTTACACCTCTCTTTCCTACATTTCCATCCTATAGGGCTGGAGCGACTCCCAGCTCTGCATTCAGTGAGTCACTCATTCCAGGCAGCTGATTTCCTCTTTCTCTACTGAGAACATTCTGGTTTGTGCTCTGTCCCCCATCACAACTCTCACCTGACTTCCCAAGTTGCAGCAGCAGAGAGAAGGCTGCAATCTGGCTCAGCAAACCCCAACTAGATGTCAAATGCCAACTTCAGGGCTTGGCAGTGCAGATTTCAGATTGGCAGCATTTTATCCCCCCTTAGCACAGGTGTAAATGGCTCCAAGTAGATCTGCACAGAGGTGACCCAAGCCCAGAGATTACTCAGCTGCTAAGGTTTGTTTTCATTCCCTCCTAGCTTTCCCAAGCTCCTCTTATAATGATTGCCTGGAGCTTGTGCTGGGTAGAGTTCAGATTGCTGTTGTCTGCATTGCACATTAATAATTTAAATATATGGGACAATACCTCAGATATATTTAAAACTGTACAATCCTGCCATACTTTTTATGGCATTTAAAAATTGATGGCCCCTAGTTTAAATACAAGGAAAATCTGAAACAGAGTTAACACTTACACACTCTGCCATCACATCCATCTTTAATTATCACAAACACAGGGCCAAGTTTGCAATGTTTTAAACAGAGAATTTTATGTGTTGGCACCTCGTGCCTAAATTATTGATGTGCACCACGTTTTATTAAGCATAGCATTTTGTGAGAATCACATTTTGGGGATATCATTTTAATAGAATTAAGCTGTTAAGGAAGGACAAGGAGCCTTCAGAAGCAATTCCTGCAGAAGCAGGGGGAGATTAGGATCTGTTTTGCACTTCTCTTGGTGTTTTTGAGGGTGAGGATCGAAAGACCTCAGTTTCTTTTCTGTAGGAAGGAGATGGGAGGGCAGACACCATCCTGCTTTTTGCCCCTTGATGCCAAAAAAGAGGTCTCTAAAATAGCAGTAGATTCCTCTAATTGAAGAAGGGATTTTCCTCCTCTAAAAACAACCATTGCCTATATATCTGGGGCAGGTAAAAATCCACATCAATGAAGCCTTACAAAGCTTAATACATTCCCTCTCAACCTAGGCTGCTTTAGCTTCCCAGCCCTTCACCAAGGCTGGTGAGTGCTATCACAGTTATAGAATCCTAGAATGGTAAGGTTGGAAGGGACCTCAAGGATCATGCAGTTCCGACCCCCTGCCATAGGCAGGGACACCTCCCACTAGCA